>CAUYQG010151988.1:0-78244 GCA_963574415.1 Tarsius wallacei | reverse complement strand
CCACGCCCGGCTAATTTTTTGATTTATTGTAGAGATGAGGTCTCACCAAGTTGCCCAGGCGGGTCTCGAACCCGCGGGCTCAGGCAATCCACTCACCTCAGCCTCCCAAGGCGTGGGATTACAGGCTGAGCCACTGAGCCCGGCTCCTTTTGTAATTAATAAGTATCTTATGGGGAGATACTTTTAGATCATGTCAATATCCTGTTACCATTAATTTTTTACCCATTAATTTCAACAAATATTTATTTCTCACTTTCCAGAACTTTCCAAGTAAGTTTATCATTAAGCTTCTTGTATCTAACCTCTACTTTTGCAAACCGATGCGCTACAGACAGTGGCTACACTGGTCCGGGTCCTTTGAGGCATAGTTCAGATCTCAGGAATATGCTCATACCAGCCTCTAGGTCAAGACCACAAAAGGAAATAAAATCCATCTTGTTTTAAATATGAAAATGGTAGTGTACTTTTGAGGGATTTTATGCAGCAGTTGAGGGATATACAGCATTTCTTGTTTCTAGTGCTAAGGAAACAATGAGCCAATATTGTTATAAGCTTATATCAAATTCTTGTATTTCACAGTTTAAAGAACTCATTTGGAAAAGTAATATAAATCCAGCAGCAATAAAGTACATAGTTATTCTTAAACATTTTTCTTTAAAATATGTCAAATGTTATATTTTTTCCCCCAAAAAAGACTCCCTTCTCCTCCACAAAACAATTCTCAGGTGGATTTTTCACACCCCTTTTATTCATCCATCCCCTGCCCCTTTAAAGCTCTTTTTTCTCCCCTACTCAAAACTTTATATCCTAGACTGGAAGTGGTTGGTTGAAATCTGTTAGAAGGTGGAGGGATAGATGAGCGCTCCTTTAGTCCTAGATTCTATAAAACTGTCCTTACCTGCTGTGGGAAACAGGTGCGGACTGAGTGCTCTGTGTAACCAAAAGATGGCCCTTCAAAGACAGCTGTTGGGAGCTTCAGAACTTCCTTCAGAAACTGGTCAAACTTGCTAAATATCATTAAGCCATTGGAATCTGACATCTGGGAGAAAACATCTATGAGAACAAAACCAAATAATGTCAAACTATAAGAAAATATCAGTTTTTTAAATAAATGGCTCTGTGTCATTTGTACACCACTCAAAAAGTAACATTAAAAAGTATCAAAAAAGTATTATGATTTTTAGTTAATGTTAAAACTATTCTCATTCTTATTAACACTATGTGGTTACTTTGCTGACAAGGCCCCTCCATCCCATTCACTTAATATTCTACCCTAAACATCAAATCACATAACCAGCATATGTGTCTACTATCTGCTCTTTTTGAGTATATATAACTAGATGATATATAACTTTTATTTATTTATACCTCACTTGGTTCCAAGAAGAATGTGTAACAGGATATCTCTTATCCCTTAGTATCTGTATATGTATTTATATAAGACATATGCATGTTTGAGTATATGCCTGTTTGAGTATTAGCATATTGGTGATAGGGTATGAAACAAACTGTGTATTTTGTATTCATATACTGATGATGTAATGTATACCTGTCAAAAAATAAATTTGAAGAAAGCATAGTGCATGTTTGACTCTACACTCAGATGTCCCCTCTGAGGGGACATCGTAAATCTAGCATACCACTAGGATGTCCCTTCTCAGGGGACATAAAGAGATTGCTGGTGATTAAACAAGACAAACTTATGCCAGTGCAAATTTTTCAAAAATGTATGCTTCCTTGAAGTTTTCCATTAAAAAAACAATGAAGAGCCCATGTCCCATTTGAAATTTGTCAAGCTTCTGATCAATCAGTTAAGAAGTGGTTTTTAAGAATCAGAAGTACACCCACATCATCTTCGTACAACAGACTGGACAATACATTGCATATTATTATTGTGGGAGAAAGAAACGAGACTGCACTGTGAGCTCGAATAGGAAAACACCAGGTGGAAGACATCAAACAAATTACTATTGTACAACATGTATCAATGAACCTGCAATGCATGTCAGTGACTATTTCACATGTTACCACATTAGAAAAAAAATATATGTATTATATTTTTTTGTCATAAAGAAGTTTCTCGATGTCCAAAATTACATTATAAGCCAAATATCATTACAATAAAATAACTAGTTCCAACACTATACTATTTTTTTTTTTTTGAGTTAGAGTCTCACTCCTTCACCCAGGCTGGAGTGCAATGGCACGCATACTCACAGCCACCCCAGCGTCGACCTGCAGGGCTCTGGCGCCTCTGCCTTCTGAGTAGCCAGAACTACAGATGTGCACTACCATGCCCGGCTATTTTTTATTTTATTGTAGAGACGAGGTCTCACCAAGTTGCCCAGGCTGGTCTCGAACCCACGGGCTCAGGCAATCCATTCACCTTGGCCTCCCAAAGTGCTGGGATTATAGGCTGAGCCACCAAGCCTGGCCCACCATACTATTTAACACAAAGTGATTCGTTTTTCACTATGTCATTAAGTTGAGTTGCTGGTAGATGATCCATGAGATGTCTCCAAGTACACAGGGTTAAAATATTCTATCTAGTGAGTTCCAAAGTTAAATAAAAAGAACCCATCCAAACTCTTCTATTCCCAAGAAACTTTGATACTATAAGACCCGATTTTTACATTAAGTCAGGCCATGCAGATGGGAAAGGAGTTTCCAGTAATACTACTCCAACTTTATCTTCTTACAGAGAGTTTCTGTCTCCAGTTATTCCTTTCTTCTTACACATAGTTGATGAGAAAAAAAAAAGATAACCAGAAGCTCAAAACAACTTGACAAAGAAATTTGACCTAAGGGCAAACTGCTGTACTTTCTTACAAACTAGTAAGTTAAATATGCACAGAAAAATCATTTCCTAAGGACTTTTCAAACGTAGCATTTTGTAAATTCATACTTATATATTCAGAGTAAACAGGTATATTGCAGAGCTATATCTATATACTAGGTATATGTAATACACATATATGCATTACTTTTTAGGTTCAATTTGGGGGATTTATTCTGAAGCACTGGGTGAAGAAAAATAATTTTTAATACATAAATCCAAGAATGATAAAATGTTAGGTTATCAACTCCCCAAGGCAATATTTAAGGCGGCAGAAAACAGGAATTATAAGGGAATGAAAATCTTCAGTATACCCTCTCACTCATATACAAGTGAAAATGCAATAAGAGACTAAAAGAATCATGGCTCTAGTAGGAAGTAAAATCAATTAATTAGCAAATATAGACTAAGTTCCTATTATGTGGTCCAAGGGCAAAGCACTTTGTTAGGTGTTTCGAAACACAACAAAGTATGATACATGGCCCTTATCCACCAAACAACTTTTAATATAGCTGGAAAAATAAGATACATATGAAGCAAAGATGAATTAAGAGCTAAAGTGTCTTATGTACAACAGAAAGAACAGAGGCAAAAAGACATTTGTTAAGCCCCTGTGCCAGGCACCATGATAGGTAACGATGCTGAGTCTGCCAGTAGCCACATTATCTTTTTCTTCCTTAGGAACAGAACACTAATTTTACTTTGTGCAGCAATGTACCCAGCTAACAGACTACACTTCCTACCCTCCTTTTAGCAAGCTGTGGTCATGTGACTAAACTCTGGCCAATGAGATTGTAAGCAGAAGGGTTGTAGACACTTCCAGGAAGGCTAGTTAAAGGATATTGAGCTGAAAAGCAGACCATTTTTTCCTTATTCTCTTTGTCCTCTTGCCATCTGGAGTGCAGCTATGACAACAGCTCAAACTCCAAGAGCCACCTTGCACTGTGTGGTAATCCCAAATTTGATAGAAATCACATACTAGAATGATTAAAAAAAAAAAAAAAAAAAGAACACTTGAGTCACAGATGAACATGAAGCAACCATAGCAGCCCTGGACCACCTACCTCTGGACTTCTTTTATGTAAGAGAAAAATAAAATTGAACATTAAGACACTATTATTCTGGGTTTTGCTTTCATGCAACAAATCCCAATACTAAGTGCTACACTTCACCAAACATTGCCTCATTTTACTCTCATAAAAAGGTGTGTGTGTGTGTGTGTGTGTGTGTGTGTACGCATACGTACCTATGCACACATATAATCATTTAAATTTCAACTATAAGGAAGTTACAGTTTAGAAAGGTTAACTTGCTTAATGTCAAAAAGTGGCCAAATCAAGTTTTAAATCCACACCTATTTGACTCCAAAATAAATTCCATTACACCATACTCTTGCAAAATATAATTTAGAATAGATACAAAAACACAGGCAGGAATTACCAAGAAAGTTCTAAAACAAAGGGATTTTAGAAGCTAGGCCTTGAACGATAGGATTTGGAATGGTAAGGTAAAAACAGGTTGGGGGTAGAGACTGGGAGACACTAAAGAAGAGCGGGATAAAAGTCTCTTTGACCGGAAGGTGTAGAGCCTGTCTGTTAGGGCGATAAGCAGGAAACAGGGCATTCAAGGGCACATTCTATGGCAGACTATTTATATTGAGAATTAAAGGAAAATAAAGACTTAATAAGGGCATTTCTGTATGAAAAAAAAAACTTTGAAAGAGGAAAGCAATTTGTATTTGGTTTAAAAACGTTCAAGTAGGAATCTAATTTTCAGAAAGTTCGGTTTCAAGAAGATTACACTGTTAATGACTGGCACAATTAATAAAAGAAAAAGAGTGGAATTGGAGACATCTGCTAAGAAACCTTGTAAACAATGCACAAAGGAGGTAGGAAGAGTATTGATTACAGGAGGGACAGTGTGCAGGGAGGAAAAGGCCAAGACATTTCAATGCAAGGAACTGCAGTTGATGGCAAACTGGATCAGGGAATAAAGGGATTTTAAAAGTTAGGGTTAGTCCAAATTTCCATCTTGGGAAAATGCTGACAACCCTGATTTACATAAACAAACCAAAGATAAAGATTTTAGATTGAGCTTTGAACATAACTATATTTGAAGTAATCAACAAGTTTTCAAGTGGAATCATCTTGCAGACAGTTAGAAACAGAGCATTGGGCCACAACTTAGACTGTGGATAGGGAATCTTGAAAATTTTACCAATGATGTGAATAACTGGTGCTCTTTAAAGGAGAGAAGTACATAAGTGATTTAATTTTTAAGTTAGGCCAGTACAGCGGCTCTCACCTATAATCCAAGCACTTTGGGAGACAGAGGTAGGAGGATTGCTGGAGCCCAGGAGTTCGAGATCAGCTTAGGCAACACAGAAAAAACCTCGTCTCAACAAATAATCAAAAAATTAGCCGGGGTGGCAGTGGGTGCCTGTAGTTCCAGCTACTCAAAAGGCTGAGGCAGAAAGATCAGCTAAGCCCTGGAGGCCCTGGAGATTGAGGCTGTGATAAGCTGTGATCATGCCACTGTACTACTTCAGCCTGGGTGACAGAGTGAGATCTCAATTCAAAAAAAAAAAAAAAGGTTAAGTTAGACGGCTGAAGTTCTTATAATAAAGAAAATAATCATGCATTAAATCTCAGTGAAAACAAAGGGTCAATATGGGAGGTGGCCGACATTGCAAGGTGCCTATTCAGTATCTATTTACTTTCTTACTTTCTTAGTTTCTCACTAAATCCTGACTGTGTGCCTGCTTAAAAAGTGACCTCCCACTCTCCTTTGCCCATTGTAACTCTGGAGGGGATTTCTGGAAAATCTTTTGCTTTCCTAATAGAAGCACCTTTCTTCCTGGAATGAGAGAATGAGGTCTGGGACAGAACAGTCATCTTATGATCCTAAAAAAGAAACCTATATGGCAGAACAGAAAGACAGGAAGAACTGGAGTATTTGAAGACATACAAAAGTCATGATACCAACTTTGAACTTACCAGTCTTTGGACTTATTTTTACATAAGAATAATAAATCCCTATATGCTTAATCTACTGATGTTCAAGTTTTCTGTTACCACCAGAGCACCCCTAAACTACTAACACATAATTAACCTGTGGCCACTAATGGTAAAAATATTCACAATAGGAGACCTTAGCTACCAAGTACATAAACATACATATGTATATCTTCACAATCACAAAAATATATATATATGCACCCACACCAACAACTACATCCAACTCATTCAGAGTAACAAAAGGAAGTGATTGTACAGTAAGATGGTTAACCACTCCCACAAAAAGGTATTGTTTTCAGTTATTTAGTTACTACACCACATGAATACATTCAAAGTAGTAAAAATTTTTAACTCATAAAAAAGCACAGGGTGGGAGTGGGGGGACACAACATCAATAAGGGTATCTGATCTCAAACCAGGCAAAGTGGGGACTAAAGGAAGGCCCAAACTTTACCTATATGATGCCCACTTGTATACCCAATCCTGAATTGTATCCCACATCTTTAAAATATAAAAAAGTTAAAAAGCAACTATAATAGGCCCAAATTATAATGAGAGCAAGTAGAAGTGTTTATTTGTTTTAATAAGAAAAATACTGCTCTTATAAAATCACTGTGCAAAAAATCGAAGGTACAATTAATAAACATTACCTCTTGAGTTACTGACTTAAAACAATACTTTTTAAGAAGAGGCTTCTCTTATTTGCAAGAAGAACATGAAAAACTACTGCTAATTTTTTACCTTTAATCTTTTTTATTTTTATTTTTTTTCTACCACTTCTTAAAGATATTCTTTAATAGAATCATCCATGCTAAGTAGATAAAAGTAAGTTATATTATAAAAGATATATGAAATACATTCAATAATTAATAAAAGTGACTTAAAAATTTTTTTTGTCAGTAGAATTTCTCAAATAAAATCTAGCCCTAAAGCATATGATAAATATAATGACAAGATTTTCAGATAGTTTACATTTCTTCAAAACACAAGGTTCAATCACAAGAAAAATACCAGGTATTCAAAGTTCAATCGAATTAAGGGAGGATCTGCACCCATCAACATGCTAATCTAAGTTGTTACACCCATGAAGTTTTTGCATGAATTCTGTGTGCTAAAAAATCAAGAAATAAGCCCAAATAGGAATTATAAACATTGAATTTAATTTCAGCATAATAAAGACAAAAACAACAACTAACTTGTCATCCTGCACAGTAATTTAACATAAAAGGTTTAAACATTTTGCCAATGCATTTTTCATTGCATATAGCCTTAAAGAAAAAGACAAAAAGAAATAACTGGAATGTATTTTATAAATAAACAAAGTAAGAACACAAACTCTTACATTTCTGGTAGAGGACTTAGTTCTGCATTAAAAATGCAGCTCAAGTTTTTAGTAATAAAACAAGTTTTAAGTACTTCCTTGACATGAATAAAATAAAATTTTTAGCAGATGGGACTATATTGATGATGGTCTCCCAGATATGCAAGTGATATATCTAAATACTTACTAGAGCCAAAATCTATCTCAAAAGTTTAGAATATTAATCTTTCTCCTTTTAAATAATATTCAATGAGAAATAACATTTAGAATAAAACTTTTTCCATGAGGAACAGTAATTATCCACCTTGCTGAAAGCAGAATTTATATAAAACGTGTTATTCTTTGTAGTATACTTTTCAAATGACATCTTCATCAAGTAGGTAAGAAAGGTAAGAATTTCTGGACTAAGCAAGGGATTATTTTATTATGGTCTTCATTTTACCACTATTAAATCTTAATCTCCTATCATGTTCCAACGCATTATGTGAGTATTCAAAGAAGTTAGGTTGTTCTCCAGAACTGGCTCTCTCCTACAGGTCAAAACCGACTGCGCCAACCTTGGCGAAGCTCCGCCGACTGCCCTTTGCTCTGAGTAATTTTTGGCGATTTTTTTAGTGATTTTTTTCCAGCGGAGTCCTAGTGGTGCTATACTTTCGGACAGGTTATCCCGTCTCTCCCACTAGATTGATGAGATCAGGCATCACTCGAAAATCTTTATTTTTAATTTAATTTAATGTTATTTTTTAGAGGCCAAGTCTCACTATTTTGCCTAGGCTGGTCTTGAATTCCTGGACTCAAGCAATTCTCTCACCTCAGCCTCCTCAAGTGTTGGAATGACAGGCATAAGTCATCATGCCCGGCCTAATTTTTTTATCTTAAATGAAGTTTAATAATGAATCTAACTTATTGTGATTTACCTATGTACATATAAAAAGATCTTAACGCAGAAGTAAATATGACAATAAAATATAATAAAAATTAAACTAATCCTCTAATCAAAGCCCTAAACCCTTCTGGAATTAAGGGACTAAATTACTTCCTAGACCCCAGTTAATTTTCCCAGTAATTTTCTTTCTATTTATACACTTCTGAGAGAAAGTATGCTAATTTCCCAATAGTTGTTTTCAGCTAAAAGGGGAAGCTTTTTCCCTTGTGAAAAATCCACAATCAACCTCTTAAACGTATATGTGTACATAATTTTAACATAGTCTATCCTTTGTGTAATTGGCAGAATAATTCTACTGACCTACCATCATCAAACAAGTTTTGATTTTTTTTTTTCTGAGGATAATGACCCCGGTTTTACTGGTTGCATCTATCCCTCTATTTTCACACCCCTTATATCTCCACACGACTAACCATAGGCTTTTTTTGCACAATAGGGCTGCACAGACTAAAGAGTCAAGTCTATACATTGAAAGTCATTTT
Source organism: Tarsius wallacei (assembly GCA_963574415.1). Lineage (NCBI taxonomy): Eukaryota > Metazoa > Chordata > Mammalia > Primates > Tarsiidae > Tarsius > Tarsius wallacei. Next base: position 69,642 of record CAUYQG010151988.1, on the reverse strand, counting down.
CTTTTATATGTTAGCTTTCTCTGGCAAATGACTCTCATTTCCTGTCATCCTTCTACCAACTGCGCAACCTAGCCCACAAAAACATGTATACACATCTGTATTCTTATAAATACCTATATACAACTAAGTTAAAGTGCATATTGTATTCCCAAACTCACTGATATGCCATATCATTCATTAAGTCAGAATAAGGTTAGAGATTGGGAGTTGGGATGTGTCAGGCTTTTGTTGACTAAGCCAGGAACTACTTAGACAAGGCCCCAAACATAATGGGAACATTTATAGAGGAGATTGGAGCAACTAATAAGAACTAAAACAATGGAATAATTAGGCGAAAGAAAGTAAATAAATGGTCAACTATCATTTGATGTTACAATATAGTGTTTTATCTCCCTTCTGGCTGCGCCATCATTCGGTCATCTCAACTAAGTAGGACACTGCTGAGAACTAGAAAACAAGGAGGGAAAGGTTCTCATGACAGCCAGAGCTGACTACCATACTACACAACTCCAAGTGCTTCTCTCAAATAATCACTTTAAATCCTTATTTTAAATAGAATACTGAGAAATGTGGTTATGTTTTCTCTGTCAGTAGCATATTAAAAGTAGTCAATCAGAAGCAAGGAGAGACTTCCTGAGACTGGTGCACTGAAAGTACCATTACATTAGCCAGTGATCAAGGACACACATACATCACCACCAACAACAACAATATACTCAAGAACTGAAAAAGCACAGTAGTCTCAAAACATAAGAAGGTAGAAACAACCCTAAGCTTCACAATTAGCCCTAAATACATTAGAAAACGACATCCCTAAGAGATGAAAATGTTTAAATTATGGTCAGTGAGTTCTGTTTAAAACAGAAGGGACAGGCCACATTTTAAAGTGGTCCCCACCTTGAATGATTAAAAAATAGAGACAGACTTCAATACCCCAAAATTTTACTTATGTTGAACATCTCATTCCTAAGCCAAAATAATTATGGCACAACAAAAATAATGAAACAGCCCCACTCTTGGCAGAGAAAATATAATTTTGAGCATGAAAAAGATAAACCACATTTGAAATTTATCTGAATAAGATAAGCACAGTGATTGGTATCCTAGCACAGTATGTATCACATCCATCTGTATACTACCTGCAATGGTCTGGCATCCTGAATGCACTGACATGTCACCTTTGCTTTGGTACATGTGCCCTGTGCCACTTGAATCTTAGTCACTTGGTATTCCTCCAACAAGTTTAGAAGCCACAAAAAACTGCTATCACCTGGATGTCTTCCATATTTCACATAGTATTAGAATTTGCACTTTTTCATTAACAGTTACAACAGAGAACTGGAATTTTAATACTAAATCAACAATTTATACTTGACAAAGTTTTTTGGTATTTACTATGTGCCAAGTGAGCACACTCTATGTAAATAGGGTAGATTTAATTATAGAACTTAAAGATTCCAGAATCATCTACAATATGCAGTTATATAATCAATTTTCCACTACTGTATTTTCCAACCAGTCTTCCCAGTATTAATAAAGACTGCATACACATTATTTATCTGGTATTATCATAATTAAAAACCAGACAAAATTCCAATTTTTCTTTGTGTTTAAATGAAACATAATTTCACCCATATTACATTATCTTTCTCACAAAAACACTGTGCTGAATTAAGAAAATATGACAGAAATTTCAGCCCAAAAGAGTAATATTTTGAGATACCATGTAAAAAAATCTCAGATTATTTAAATGAAATTATAATTTTTATTACCAAAAATATGTTCTATATTGCATCTAATTTTGAAATTAAGAGAAATTAGGCAATAGTTAACCAAATAAAATATCTAAGATCCTTCTTTAGAATATCTAAATCTGTATCTAATGGGCCATCTAGTTTTCCAACTTTCAATGTCATAGTAACATACAAGAAAAAGCACAGAAATCAAATACACCTATGAAGTATTCTTGCCCTAAAACTTGTACTTGAATCTGATCAATCCTCTACTATTTCAATTAAAATAAAAAGTGGGGCACAGAGGAACATCATAAAGATGTAGTCATCCAAATCCAAACTATGAGAAATGCTATAGAACAGACAGCCCAATTCCTTCAACAAATAAATTCAGAGTGCCTCAATGCTTCATTTTACATCCACATTCAATCTCATTTTCCTGAAAGCTGGTATTGAGTTTCTTACTCTATGGTTAACTGTATAATGGAAATCTAAATACTGTACTGAAATTATGTCTCCCATTACAGTACTAGCATAGCAGAGTACAGCAAAGTGCTTAGAAGTTAGCCAGCCTGAGTAAAAATCCTAGTTTTGCCCCCTCAGTTAACTCATCTATAAAATGAAGAAAATACTACCTGCTACTCAAAGGAATTTTAAGGATTCCATGAAAAAATATAGCACAATGCTTGACATATCTTAGTAACTACCTAATGACTGAATAAATGAAAACCATAAGCAGCAAAATTAAACGGTTGTGAATTTCACTTCCTTTGATTTCATCTAATCACCTTCTTATAGTATCTAGTGAATAGTAAAATGCCAAAATGGCTATTACCTCTAGTAAGAAAAAATTAGGAAAGAATAAAACCAGGCTATCAATTTCTAAATAATTGAGCCTCACTCTAAGGTACTAAGGAACAGTGTAATCAGTGCAAATACCACCTGATGAAGAACAGCATTATTAAGAAAAGGGCTAGACTTGGCCAAACTTGTTAAGAGTAATCAAACTTATTTTTTAACTAAAAGCTGTCAACATAATCATCTTTAAGATAAATTTTAATAATATGAAAACATTTTAAAAGAATTTTTTAAACATCAACATTTCTATTATGAATCTCTTCAGTTTTCTCATATTGAAAAACACTAATAATAAATCAACTAACTTTTCCATCTGAACAGTAGGTGGCACAACTTGCATACTGTGAGCCAGCTGCTGCAAAGTGAGTGATATGGTAATTTAAAAAAAAAAAAAAAAAAAAAGCTCAGCATAGCAACATCCAAATTTCTGAAAACATTCATCTAAGATTGTTTAAAAGTCCTAATGTGAAAATGAAATTTTTCAAATAACATGAAAATACTTACATCTCAATTTGTCCAGCATTTTTCCACCACACATGGTTGCTAACATAGCTTTAACTGAAAATACCGTCAACTTGCCTCGGCCCTCACTGCAAAATAAATTATATTAGAAATAATTGCTATCTGGAACCACAAAAGCAATCAAATGTACCACTAAATATCAAGCAGCCAATAAATTGAATCCTGCCCTTATATGTAACAATTTTACCACATTGAGAAACCTGGATTTTTTTTTCTTTATAGAGTTAAGGTTACATATCCGCTAGGTGAAGAATGCCAAAGCTAACCTTAATTACCTGAAAATCAGTTTTGGAAACATTATTTAATTTCTATTGATTATGAGGGTACAGGCCAAATGGGTGAACCTGAAGTAAATTTCCTATCAACTAAATCCATTAAATCCACAGCTGTGGTTTTCAAGTATTCAAAAAAGAGGGGCCACCTGGTTTGAATATAATTTAGAAATGTATCCCTACATCAATATATTATACCAATAATTTACTGTTATGTACTAAACAAGTTACATATTGCTATAAAGATTTTATAGTACATTCCTCTTTATTTGTTTTTACTGTCACAACCTTTATGGTACCATGTGTTTAATCTAACAAACACCTGTTTCAGATCTTCTCATATGCCACTGTGAGAAAAGCAAAAGGGCAAGAGATAATTCTTTTCTAGGAACTGAACAGGTTAAACATAGAAAAGCATAAATGAATTACCCAAAGTGATGCTGCACACCATCTGCAGAACCAAGACAATATCACCAAGGCCCCCTGACCCAATGTGTCCTTGGCTCCATCCATTCAACTATGCCCTGGTTTCATAGTAGATAAAAACTTCACTAGCTGGTGTTAAAGTTACCATATATAAGTTAACAACGGGCTTTTGTGTTAATTTTTTAAAACCTGTGTTTATAAAGTTTCAAAGTAACTTAGGGTAAAATACTTTTGTAATAAGGAGAGCTATATTGTCCTGGTTTTGTGAAAAGCATGTATCATCCTATTTATATTCACTAATAGTTACAATAGAGTGTTTCCCATTTTCTCTACCTTCTTTGCATATAGAAAGATCACACCTGAAAAAAAAAAGGCAAATGGCCTATAAGCCAAACAGTTCTCAGTGAAAACATCACCAGAAAATATCAATGTTTGTTATTGTCAGATTTTTAATTATTACATCTCACTGAGTTTATTCATAAGATAAAATAGAAATCCCTGTAACTAGCTAAAATTAGGATGGTTTTTTTTAAACATATAGTTCTTCAGAAATAAAGATACAGCTCCATGTATAAGCAAAGAGTAAGGAATATTCTTGTGTCAAATATCCACTGCATTATATGAGAAAATATAAGAGGCTATAAGATCATTAAGTTAAAAGGAATGGATTTCTAAGACGAATATAGAACTTTCACAGTGGATTTTTTTTTTTTTTACACCAACCACTCAAATGTGGAGTCTACATTTAAGCACACCCTACTTTATGAGACAAATACACTCCCCACTACTAAAGTACAAAGAAATAAAGAAAAAATCATATACATGCTTCCTCATCTTTCTCTGAAACTAGAACATGGGTATATGATACAGATGCACCAGCAAGATTCACTCACTCTAGACTTCGATAGAAATCAATTCCCTGTGAGAAGCAGAACCTCTATTAGAATCCACCTGCAGGGGATGGCAGCAGTAGGAACAGTTATATCCAGTGTCCTCAGGCAGCAGAGACAGTGATTCTTGGGGCAGCACTCAGAACCCGGCATCAATGGTGTTTGCAGCACAAGCAGCAATGTCTGTGCCTCCACAGTACTTATATGATATCTACTTTATAACAACTCATTAAACTATACTTCATGTATTTCTCTGTAGATGCCTTATATGCCTCCATAAAAACTGTTTTAAGAAAAGACTAGGAAAATAAGGGTTAATTATTATTTCCTATTTTAACAGAACTGGGTAAACAATTAATAGACAAGGCTAATGGATTAAGGGGGAAAATTATGAAGGAGAAACCTACAGATTAAAAGATACCTAAGTTATATACAGAGGGTGCTGAAAAATGTATACACATGTTAAGAAAGGAAAAACTGTATTAAAATTCTAATACTCAATATATACTGATAAGAAAAGATGAATACAAGTCATATTTGACTTCTGCAATTACAAGAGGTGCTCAAAGTGGTTACTATCAGCATCCAGACACTTCTAATTTTGGTGAACTAAAAGTAACAGCATCTCTTAAAATATGTATACTGCAATATATAAAATTGTCCATAAGAAAATATATAAACAAAATAAAAACAGTAAAAATACCAAGGACTAGAAAAAAAAATACCAAGGACCCAATCCTTAGAGATTCAAATTATTTAGCCTAGGGTGGAGACTTGGAACTGGCAATTCTTTTTTTTTTGATTCATAGTCTCACTCTGTTACCCAGGCTGGAGTGCAGTAGCACACATGCGGCTACCGCAGCCTCAACCTGCTGGGCTCAGGTGATCCTTCCACCTCAGTCTTCCAAGTAGCTGGAACCACAGGTGCATGCCACAACACCCAGCTAACTTTTTTATTTATTGTAGAGACAAGGTCTCACCAAGTTGCCCAGGCTGGTCTCAGACCCCTGGGCTCAGGCAATCCTCTCGCCTCCACCTACCAAATTGCTGGGATTGCAGGCGTGAGCCACCGTACTGGCCTAGCACTGGTAATTCTTAAAAGCTCCCCAGGTGATTCAAAAGCACAGCCAGAATTGAGAACCACTGACTGCAAACAAATCAACTTTATTAAAAAGAAAAACCAATTAAAAAATGGGCAAGGCGCATCCACATACACAAAATATAAATGAAGGAAACAGAAATGACTATTAAGCACATGGAAGGGCACTGATCTTGATTAATAATAAAAGAAACACAAATTAAAGCAATAATGAATTTTTTTTTTAATGTCATATGTTACAGTCTCCAAAGGCTGTCCTTAGTCTAAACAGTGTCAAGTATGACTTAGGTAGACTATTTTTTAAAAAACAGTTTGAACAAAAGAACAAAATAATGTCTTTTGCAGCAACCTGGGTAGAACTGGAGGTCATTATCCTAAGTAAAGTAACTCAGGAATGGAAAACCAAATATCTCATGTTCTATGGGTACACAGAGGAAGGCAGAGTGGTATAATGGACACCGAAGACTCAGAAGAGGGGAGGGTAAGAGGGGAGATGAGGGAAAAACTACCTATTGGGTACAATGTCAACTATTTGGGTAACAGGTACACTGAAACCACAGACTTCACTACTACACAATTCATTCATGTAACCAAAAGCCACTTGTACCCTTAAAGCTACTAAATTTTAAAAATATATATGTTCAAGATCTGAATGCTGAAAGCTACAAAATACTGTTGACAGAAACCAAAGAAGAATTAAATAGCAAGATATACCATGTTCATAAAATGCAAGACAATATAGTTAAAATGTCAATTTTCTGTAAACTGAGCAGAATTCTGTTGTAACTCAATGCAATCCTCTTGAAGACATAGGAAAAAACAAAACTGTTTTTCTTACTCTCTTACACAGCACTTCATTCTGACACCAGATATATAGGGAGTTAATTCCCCACACATCAAGCAAGCAATTATCCAGTGGACACCAACTGGTTGCCCATAATCTAACTCAATTCTGACACTATGTACCTGGAGAGAACGTCAGATCCCACTGGTTGAAGGCTCAGTCCCACAAGACCTCCCCCAACTTCAGATATCAGTCACAAGCAGTGAGTTGTCACCTATACTTCTGACCAACTAACTATAAAATGGAGGGTTCCCAAAACCCCCTCTTTGGCTTGATTAATTTGCAAGACTAGCTCACAGAACTTAGGGAAATATGTTTACCTATTTATTTATGAAGGATATTATAAAAAATACAAGTGAGCAGCCAGATGGAAGAGGTGCATAGGGCAAGGTATTTGAGAAGGGGTGCAGAGCACCCATGTCTTCCCTGGGTGTGCCACCTTCCAGGAACCTTCAGTTATCTGGAAGTTCTCTGAACCTAGTCTTTTTAGGGTCTCATGGAGGTTTATTATGTAGATGTGATTGATTAAATCACTGGCCTTTGGTGATCAGCCTTCAGCCCCCCTCCTCACCCCTTTAATTTCAAGGTTGGTTTCCCTGGCAACCAGCCCATATCCTAAGGCTACCCAGGAGCCTACCAAGATGCTCCTATCACCCAGGAAATTCCAAGAGATTTAGGAGCTCTGTGTCAGATGCTCCTATCACTCAATAAATCACAAAGGTCTTGAGAGCTCAGTGTAAGGAACTGGGGTCAAAGGACAAGTATTAGAACAAAAGATTCTCCTAGCACCTACCTACAAGGGTATTAGGAACTCTGTCTAAGGAACCTGGGCATAGATAAACATTAGAGCAAAATATTTTCCTACCACCCCTATCACTTAGGAAATTACAAGGGTTTCAAGAGCTCTGTGTCAAGGTCTGGGGACAGAGACCAATATACATATATATTTCTTACTATTTCACAAATCTCTTTTTTTTTTAACAAATCAACAAGATAATTTATTGTATATCCTTAGAGTCTTAAATCCATACAAATCTTCAGTAAGGTAGGAGAACAAAGATGCTATTCAAATGCTTAAATCTCATCCTGTTCTTATGTCGAAAAAGTTTGAGTTATTTTAATATGCATCCAGAGCAAAGAACCACCAACACAAAACTCTTTGAATACAATAGTAAAACTTTAGCTTTTATTAAACAAATTAAAGAACACCATAAAAGGTTAAAAAAATTAATCATACTATGTTTGTACATAACTTTCTGGCTTCAAGTCCCACTTGCTTCCTTCAAAGAGACAAAATAACATCTCCTTGCTGCAAAGAAGAAACTGATGCTATCTATGCAAACAGACTGAAAGTGTAGCAGAGCCCAGCATACTAGCAAGACAGCCAGGTTGCACTTTCAACTCTTAAGTGAACAAAGACTTAACCCATTAACTCCATACAACGGGTCTTAATGGGTACTATGACATCTTTATTTCTAAAAATTATAATAATTAGTAAACAACAGCTTTTCCTACTCTTCAAAATGTTTTACAAACACTGATATTTTACAACACCACATCTTTTTTTTTTTTTTTTTTCAGTTGGAGTCTCACTCAGTCGCCCAGACTGGAGTGCAGTGGCCGCTCCTGGCTACCGCAGCCTTGACCTGCTGGACTCCGGTGATCCTTCCGCCTCAGCCTTCCAAGTAGCTGGAACTACAGGCGCGCGCTATCACATCCAGCTGATTTTTGATTTTATTGTAGAGATGAGGTCTCACCAAGTTGCCCAGGCGGGTCTCGAGCCCGCGGGCTCAGGCAATCCACTCACCTCAGCCTCCCAAAGGCGCGGGATTACAGGCTGAGTCACCGAGCCCGGTTTGCCCATTTTCTATTAGTGAGTTTATCTTTCTAAAATCAAAATGAGTACAGAACTGAGGTCAATAATATAGAAGATTTATAAAAGAAAGAGAAAAAAAAAAAGTGTTGTACAACTATAGTTTGGAAGAGGCACTAAAATGTAGGTAGAGATGTATAAAAATGCATTTGAATATTAAAAGGTGAAAATAATTTAGTCATGTGAAAGTTAGAAATAGTAACATAAAATACATGATGCTGAATATAAGTGTTTTTCCAACTTCATCCCTAAAGTGACCCAGCAGCAGTGTCACTCCATCATCTGCTGGTATTTGCGTGAAACACTCTGATATGCACCTCTGGTGTGGTTTCTAGTACTAGTCTTCACTAAAAGGAAGACAACCGGCTCCTTGGAGAGCAGCTCATACCTTTTTGTTGTTGTTGTTAAGAAAAAGTCAATATGGGCCTGAAATATCTGGTTAGTGTTGAAAAGCAGGAATACTTTACAAAATGTCTGTGGTAGCACTGAAAGGACAACGAGGTCAGTTAAAGGGCCGCCCACTGGCCATGTTGTGACAATTTCAGAATCAAAATGAGAATGACAGGAAAAAGTAACTAACAACTTGAATCTGACTTGCTATGAGTTCATAGTGACCTGAAAAAGTAACAAATTAGGCTGGATGCAGTGGCTCATGCCTGTAATTCCCGCACTTCAAAGGCCAAGGCAGGAGGATTGCTTGAGCCCAGGAGTTCTAGAGCAACCTGGGCAACATAGTGAGACCTTGTTTCTACAAAAGACATTTTTTTACATTAGCCGGGTGTTGTGGCACATGCCTGTAGTTCCAGCTACTCAGGAAGCTGAGGTGGGTGGATCACCTGAGCCCAGAAGGTCAAGGCTGAAGTGAGCCGTGATTGTGCCACTGCACTCCAGCCTGGGTGACAGAGTAAGACACCAACTCAAAAAAAAAAAAAAAAGTAACAAATTAATGTGAAGGGTATACAAATGTAGCTGTATGACAAAAGGTTGGTGAATATGCTGGAATATTTAAATTTTAAGTAAAAACATAAGGTTGGTCATAGAAAACAATCTTATCTTGGAACAATCTGTTGTGAGAGAAAGGGTGGCTTTGACTGATCTGGTGGCTCCTTCCAAAGACTTCCCCATTAGACATTCAGTGTCTCACACTCCAGAGAGACCAGTGGGAAAGCAGGAACTTTGCACGTCCAGAGTAACTGGCACACAGATATAGCAGTCAGTCTCTTCTTGTCAGTCAGCCCCAACTGGGGGGCTTTTTCCCAGTCCGTAGTGATGGCAGCAAAGGCAAGGGCCAATCCTTTACAAGTGTAGAAACAGTGCAAGCAATGCCTAGGGATGTTCTGGCCAAGAATCAAGGAAAGTGACCAAGGCCCTTGGTGGAAGGGGGAGGCAGGGCTCACTGGGTCAGGAATGGTGAGTGAACTGGATCTAGAACAAATGATGAGCAAGGACTGTAAATTCTATTGAAAGTGGATTATAAACTAGAGACATTTTTATCATATTACACTATGGAGTTCGTGGTAGGGAGTTACGCTCATTTGGATAAAAGTAACTCTGACTCTGAAACGGAATAATAATTCTACATGCTACATCATGATTTGTATTTTTGTAAAAACATTTTTGCATTAATAGTCTTATTTATTTCTCATAAGAGGGAAGGCAACTGAGGTGAAAGAAACAGATATTGCAGCTTGCTGGACACAGACATTGATCCATTTGCTGGCTGAATAATATGGTATGTTGCTCAGCCTCTCTGAACCTCGACTATGAAATGGGGATACCAATTATACCTCTCTTGGAGGAATGGGTGTGGAATAGGGATGTGTGCAAATCACCTGACACATCACAAGTGTTCATCTAATGATGGTTTCATTATCTCATAGATGAGAAAAATGAGTCAGAGATGTTAGGTGGCTTCCTCAGGTTACACATTTATACATAGCAAGGCCCAGATTTTGATTCAAGTCCCATAGACTTATGAGATAAAGATAGAAAGGACCTTAAAGATCATCTGGGCCTAAGGGTTCCAAACTTTTATTTTAAGCTTTAAACAAAACCCTGGAGAATCCTAAAGTGGGATTCAGATAAAGGTGAGTCTGCTGTAATTAAGCTGGACTTGGCTGCCTTCCCCCACCCAAGTTGCATAGTAACCCCCAAAGGGACACTAGAGTTCCTTGGAGCATTGTTTGAATCTCTGGTCTAGTCCTACCTATGTTTTACAAATGAGGTTGCTGAGGCTCACAGAAGTCATGATATTTGCCCAAGGTCATAAAGCTGGTCTCTGGCAGGGATGGGACTTAAGCCATGTTGGTAAGATCCAAGCTCAGTGCTCTCCCTTCTCCAATTCACCACCTTTGAGGGGCAAAGACACCTGGCTCCACATAAGACAGTGCCATCTGATGACACACTAAGGGTACATTTCTTTCCATCCCAGGAACTGTATGTTGGTCTTCCGCCTTGTTTCCATTCTCCAGTGCTGTCCTTTGCAGTGTGCGTTAAAGGCTAAAAGTGTAGAGCTGTATTTCCAGTTAATCTTGCCAATCGGGTTTCTGTCAGGCTTTGCCAAATGAAGTATTTGCAGGAGGCTGGAAAGAAGGAGGGGGATAAGCCACTCTTTTCCTTGTTCTGGAGCTGTGAATGACTGAGAGTGACTTTGCAGATTTCAGCAGCATCCGTGTTTCCAGGAGTGGCACCCATGGAAACCACTCTTTGTGTGATCTCATGGCAATCTCCACTTCTTTTCCCCTTTGGCACTTGAAGAAGTCCTTTGAAAATACCAGCTACTTCTCCTGGCTAAGGAGAACTGTGTTGCATCATTTAATGATTACCCAAACATAAAGGGAGAGCACAGATCTATTTTGTTTCTGCATTTCCTCTCCTTGGCGTACTTCTGATTTCAGCACCACAGTGGTGGACAGTTCCAAACCAGCAGATAGTGTCCTGCAAGTTTTATGTCAATTCAGGTCCTCCTAGAAGACACTAAAACAGAATTAGAGGAGCAAGATTAGGGGGAACACCTGCGAAGGAAAAAGAGAGAGGAAAGAAGGAGTCAGCAGGGAGAGCCTCAGACTGCAATGCACTTGTGAAAGAATAGGGGAAGGAAGGTTTGTATAGGAAGAGCCTCAGACCTTTTAGTTCTGAAATGGTTTTGGCCAGGCCAGTAGGGAGTCCCTGAGCAAAGATTGCTCTTTAGAGGATTCTTGCATTGGGCATCTTGGTTCCAGTACCCCCACTGTGCTCAGTTGTTGGCTAGGAGCAGCCAGGGAAAGCATGATCTTGGTGTGAGTGCTGTGTCATATCTGAGGGTGTGGCAGCAAGAGATTTCCTGCACCAGGTTTTGTTAAAAGAGATCTGAGCAGCATATCTCCATGGATGCCATGAGTGGATACATGGATTCCCTCTGCTTTTCTGCCTGAAGCTTTCTCTAAAGCTGGTGAGGCCCTTTAGATTTGAGGACACACTCAGTCCAGAAGTGCAAGGGTGTTCATGTCTCTGGGAGAGGGAAACCTGTGGATGAATGTGCAGCTTTCAATCTGAACAGATTCTATATGGCTTCTCAGAAGGTCAGTAGAAGGATGGAGCCCAGTCAGTGGCCCACAGGAGTGACCCCCTCATCAGTGCTCCCTTTATTGTCATGTCCTCCATTTCCCACTACCTCACTCCTGCTTCAGGGTGTCACTCTACAGACAACTTAACCTTCACACAAGCTTTTGTTACAGAATCTGCTTTTGTGGGGGAGCTCAGAGTAACACAACTAAAGAGATGAACACTCAGAGAGTCAGTGGCAGTGCTCAGAGTGAGAGACTCCTAAGACGAGATAACACTCCAGGGTTCAGGATTGAGATTCCCACCAGGGTGAAACTCAGATGATGCCAGACTTGTTTTCTTAAGGGAAGCTGGGTTGACCAACCCTCGATTTCTTTCTTTACTTATTTATTTATTTATTTTTGAGATGTGGGGTACAATTCAGATTTAGGTATACAAGTGGTCATCATACAAGTAAAGTTTAGGCCTCCCTTTGGTCCTTACTTTACCTGGTTTGAGATCAAGTATCCTTATTGATGTTATGTGCTCCCTCTTTCTTTCCTGGCAGTGTCCCACTACTGCCAATCCCTTTCTTATTGTGTTATGGTACATGTTCAGGGTCCACTTAGCAGTGATAACATGCAACATTCTATTTTAAAGTACCTCAACTTTTTGAATCACAAGGTGGCTCTCTGCCACTTCACTGGGTCCCTGGCCACATCGTGTTTAGCCTTTTGGCCTCACTCACACTGACAGCATTTCCCAACCTTTTAAAATTCATATTGCTCCTTGATGACAATCAAACTTCACAGGATCTGCTATGTTTCATGAGAATCTATTCCTAAGGCCCACCAGCTTGGGATCACTGCTCTGTATATGGCAAGCAGTGAGACTTCCATGAACTTTTCTTCCTTACTATATTTGTATTCTAAAAAAGCAGTGTGCTATAGTCCCATGTGAAATGATATTACAGTGCTTTCACACACGTTGTCTTCCCCTGGAGATTCATCTTCTCCTTCCTTTGTCTTGAGGGTTGCTACATTAGAAATATGGTGATTAGAGTGGATTTTCCTCTCTTCCCTTCTCCTTCCTGTCTCTCTTATTCCCTTCCTCCCTCCCTCCCTCCATCCTTCTCTTAGTCTCACGACTGATAGAAAGCTGTCACTAATGAGACAATAAAGAGCCAGAGAGTTTTATTAGTCTCAGAATTTGTAACTCCTGTTGCTGGTACCCTGCCTACAGCCCTTGCCCTTACCATCTTGCCATCATAGACTTCCAACTGCTTGTAATGGAAACTACATTTTATTGCCTGAAGGTTGTTCAGGCAACAGAAGACATTTTTTCCTAATGGCCAGAAGCTTCAGAGAATTAACCCCTGGGAATAGCCCTCAACTAATAAATCCCTCAGTTCTTTGAGGCTGTTTTGTTCTACACTGGCTCTCACAGTGTCCCTGTGGGTAGCATTAGGCTCCAGTGGACCCCAGGAGTGACTAGCTTGATAAGAAAACCTTTCCCATCCCACATTTTCATTCCTATAACAATGTTTCCTGGTTACTTCCCAAGTAAGATTTCTTGTACACAAATTCTTGTTTTGGGATTCACTTCTGAGAGAACCCAAATTAAGATATAACTCACAGCCAAAACAATCCTTAGCAAAACAACAACCACAAAAACAAAACAAAACAAAGCAAAACAAAAACAAAGCAGGAGGCATCACCCTCCCAGACTTTAAGCTTTATTATAAGGCTACAATAATCAAAACCTCCTGGAATTGGTACAAGAACAGGTATATAGACCAATGGAACAGGATAGAGATTCCAGAAGCAAAACCTCTATTTCTCAACCAACTCACCTTCAACAAAGCCTCCACCATCAATGACTGGAGAGAGGAGAACTATTCAGTAAATGGTGCTGGGAAAACTGGCTGACCACATGCAGAAGATTAAAACAAGGCCCCTGCCTATCACCATACACAAAAAAACTCTAAATGGATCAAAGACCTACATGTAAAACTTCAAACTCTATGAACCTTAGAAAACACAGGGGACACCCTTATGGAAATTGGAACCTGCAACCAATTCCTGATCAAAACCCCAAGTGCCATGCCATAAGAGCTAAGATAGCCAAGTGGGACCTCATCAAACTGACAAGCTTCTGCAAAGCCAAAGAGACCATCAAGAGAGCAGGGAGACAGCCCACAGGCTGGGAAAAAGTATTTGCCAACTGTATATCTGACAAAGTCCTTACATTTAGGATCTACAAGGTCCTCAAGCTTGCCAAAAAAGAAAAAAATAAACAGCCCCAATTGCAAAGTGGGCAAAAGATATGAATGGACACTTCTCAAAAGAAGACAAATGAATGAGCAGCCAACATATACATGAAAAAATACTCAGTCTCACTAGTCATCAAAGAAATGCAATTAAAACCACACTGAGATATCACCTAACTCCAGTCAGGATGGCCATTATCAATAACTCAAAAAACAACAGATGCTGGAGAGGATGCAGCAAAAAGGGAACACTTCTACACTGTTGATGGGAGTGTAAACTAGTACAGCCTCTGCGGAAAAGTGTGGTGATTCCTAAAAAATACAAAAATTGACCTCCCGTATTACCCTGAAATTCCCCTACTGGGAATATACGCAGAGGTACTCAAATCACTCTATGAAAAAGATACCTGCACATGCATGTTTACTGAAGCATTATTCACAATAGCAAAAACATGGAACCAACCGTGCTGCCCATCAAAAAAGGACTGGATTTTTTAAAAAGTGGTATATATGTATGATGGAATATTACACAGCCATAAAGAAGGACAAAATTATGAACTTCACAGCAACTTAGATGGACTTAGAGTCTATAATACTGAGTGATCTATCACAGAAACAAAGAACCACGTATCACACATTCTCATTCATAAGCGGACCTTGAACAACTATTGTAATACTATAAGAAAGGGATCAGCAGTAGTGGGAAACTGCCAGGGGAGGGCAGGGGTGGGATTGGCAGTAGTGGGAAACTGCCAGGGCATACCTTATCAACAAGGGTACCTGCACAATGAACATTTGTATACCTAACCCTGAATTGTACCCCACATATTTAAAATAAAAAAATAAATAATAAAAGGATATAACTCGCCCAAGCTCTGCTCTGAGGGGAGATGAGTTATCCTAAGAAAAGTGTTTGGGATGCACAGAACCAGCAACACCATCCTGCCTCTTAAGGTAGAACCAAAAACCTGGGACGAGAGGACGAGAAAATACAATGTTGCTTGGAAAATCAAGGAATGGAGGAAAGAAGCAAATAGGAAATGATATTGTACTCCT
This sequence comes from Tarsius wallacei, assembly GCA_963574415.1. Lineage (NCBI taxonomy): Eukaryota > Metazoa > Chordata > Mammalia > Primates > Tarsiidae > Tarsius > Tarsius wallacei. The sequence goes on along the minus strand of CAUYQG010151988.1, from coordinate 54,278 downwards.
GGACCCCATCTGATGGCAACTGATGAAGATGTGGTAGAAAAGTAAAGTGATGCTTTACATTGTGTGCTCAAATCTCCTCCCTCCCTCCCTGCCTCCCTGCTTCCCTCCCTCCCTCCCTCCCTCCCTCTCTTCCTTCCGTTTGAGGTAGTATCTCACTCTATCATCTACACTGGAGTACAGTGACACCATCATAGCTTACTATTGCCTTGACCTCCTGGGCTCAAGTCGTCCTTCTGCCTTTACCTTCCAAAGTGTTGGGATTACAGGCATGCACCATCATTCCCAGCCTCAAATTTTCTAATTGTAACAATGATCCCTTCTTGGAAAAGAGTGAACCCAATCTTTCTTTGGGATCAAACAGGCCCGATGAGGGTTATCCTCCATGTCTATGTGTGGGTCTATGGCTCCCTTCATATCTGTGACAACTATTGGTTGATGAAGCTGGGGACATATTGGATCTCTCTCTTTAACTGGGAGTTCGGGACTATCTGACTCCAAGTCCTTCCCCTCCTATCAGTTTAGTGTACAATACTAGTTTAAAACATGTGTCAGACCAGGGGCTCCTGTCCCCTACTGTCTTCCCCTTGACTCACTGTGAAGGAGGATGCTTTTGCTTGGTGCCCATAGGGAGCTGTCAAAGCAGCTTCTCTGGGTGCTGCTGCTGGGCTGGATCATGCTGAAAGATGATCACTGCATCACTATGTGACAATCTAGTGAATCTTTTAAAAAAAACTTCTTTTGTTTTGATGCTGATTTTTTTGAATACAAGTGGTACAAGTGGTTTTTGGTTACATGAATGCATTGTATAGTGGTGAAGAAGTCTGGGCTTTAAGTGGACCTATCACCCCCACTAGTACACATTGTACCTGGTAGACAATTTTTCATCCCTCCCTGAGACTCCAATGTCCATCGCACCATTTATATGCCTTTTTGGACCCCTACTTATAAGTGGGAATATGTGATATTTGGTTTTCCATTCCTGTGTTAATTCACTTATAATAATTGTCTCCAATGCCATCCAAGTTGCTGCAAAGGAAATTATTTTGTTCTTTATTATGACTGAATAGTATTCCATGGAGTGTGTGTGTGACATTTTCTTTACCCATTGATCAGTTGATGGGCATTTAGTTTGATTCCTCATATTTGCAATTGTGAATTGTGCTGTAACAAACGTGTGAGTGCAGATGCCTTCTTTGTATAATGACCTCTTTTTCTTTGGGTAGATGCCAAGTACTGGGATTACTGGATCGAATGGAAGATCTACATTTAGTTCTTTGAGAAATCTCCACACTGTTTTTCATAGAGGTTGTACTAATTCACACTCCCACCAACTGTGTGTATGTGTTCCTTTTTTACTGCATCTGCACCAATATCCATTGTTTTTTGATTTTTTAACAATGGTCATTCTGACTGGGGTAAAGCGATATCTCATCGTAGTTTTAATTTGCATTTCCCTGATGATTAGTGATGTTGAATGTTTTTTCATATATTTGTTGACTATTTGTATGATTTTTTCATTTGTCTGAATCTTGCTCCAAATGGAGGTGATTGCATGCCAAACAGGAAACCTGGGGAGTGTACAGATTGAATATTTCTGAGCAGAACTAAACAGGACTATTGGTTACAAGTGGAAATATTCTCTTTCTGATGGCAGGAAGCCCCCAAGGACTCCTGTCTGCAGAATGTATACCTCCCAGGTCCATGCCAAACACTTCCAAAGGACAGCCTGTGCATTTCTACTGTTACTATCTGATGTAATAAATTTTCTCTTTAGGGGGTGTGCATTATAGCTAGCTCATAGTTCTTGAATGTCTATAAATAAGCATGGATTTAAAAAATCATATTCATGCAATAGAATAGAAATGAGCAAACTGGTTCATTTGTGGGCTTTTAATCCTTGAGGTACATGATCTTTGTGAAGCATTAGATTTTCAAGCTGTTTGTTCACCTTTGACAGGCAAAAAGCAGCATTCTCTGTTCTGCTCAAATATCTCTGGGAGCCTAGTGGTGGGCATAGGGGTGTTCTCGGGACACCTCTCTGTGAGAAACACTGATTTAAAGGAACAAAGTGAAAATCCAGAGATGACCTTTGTTGCAATAACTAGCATCCCAGCTTGGAAAAAATCTCAAAGCCTACTTCTGACCAACAACATCAGCCTCCTGGAGTGGGACTGAGGACTGCATTTCAAAAAGTTCCTCCCTTACCCATGATTCCCATCTGTAATAAAGTTTGAGGATCTCTGCTCTAGATAGGAGAGGGAGCTATGGGTGAAAGAGACAAAACTTACTTTCTGATTCAGACACTGTTTTGCGTATGTTGATTCCCCCTCCCCGAAAACATGTTAAAAAGCCCAGTGGAATAAGAGGACACAAAAGCCAACAGCTTAAACACCAAATCAAGAAGTTTCATATGAGCAGTCATATGTGACTCATATTTAACATGTTGGCAGGTTTATGACTCTAATTCTACTTTTCTAAAACATGGGTACATATGGAGTAGAACTCAAAAAGCATGTGAAAACTTCAGCTGAAGCAGGACATTTAAAAGAAATTTTAAGCCCTGTGGAAGTGTGAGGGGGAAGGAACAACCTGCTTCCAGCTCTCCCCAAGACAGCCAAGGAACATGCTCACTCTGTTCCTCAATTAGAGATCCCTACTGCAATGGAAGATAATCAGTCACACTTTAGTATGAATTTGTTCAGTGTGTAGTTTTATTTTCAGTAGCTGAGCTAAGTTAGATTTGGGGCTCTCCTGCATGGGGGGCGGGGATCTCTAGGCAGCAGGAAGGTACTGTGAGCCTCAAGGGTATGTGGAATAGGGTGTTGACTGCATAATTTTGCCTAAAGGTCTTACTTGCTTCACACAACTTCTGTTTCAGGTTATAGGGAATTTTATTATAAAAACTGGTCTAGAAGATAGAGCCTTTGTCAGTGATCTATGTGAGGATCAAGAATTTGTTGAAGGACTGTCTCCAGTCAAATTTGATCCCAAATTAGAGAACTTTTAGGTCAGGGAATGTAGAATTCCTAATGAACTCGTAAATGTACAAAGCAAACCCACAGCTAATCTCCACTCCACCCCCAGTCCTTATTGGTTGAGAGTCGTTTTTGGTGCATTGGCTCTCAGGCACTTGTGATCTGCCTCACACACGCAGTTGAGTTCATGGCTCTGACCAGAGGACAACCTCAGGCAGGAAGTCATGGTCCTTCTGAAGTTGTCCCCAGGCAACCTGCTGAGGAGGCCAAGTGACTGTGGTTGAGACCTGACAGCATCTGCTATAGGCTAGCATCACTTCCAATTGAAAAATGAGAAAATAGAGACTTCTAGAGGTTAAGGAACTTCCAGTGCCAAACAGCTGGTCTTGCCCAGATCTACTGGACTAAGATATCACTTAATGTCTTTTCTGTTAGAACATGCTCCAAGAGGAAGTGAAACAGGGCCCGCTGAGCCTTTACCTCCATCTTCAGGATGATGCCAATGGTTGCCAGGGTAAAGAAGAGCAGACTACAGCCCTGAAGGGGTCCTGCTGTAGCCCTCTCACCTCTGTGATGCTTCCGGTGGCAGTACTCAAAGGCAGGCGCTGTCCCACATGAGACCCTATCTGCCCCACAGAGGCTGGCAACTATGAGGGTGCTCACTCCAGGGAATCACACGCTTCTGGCCAAGAGCAAATGTCTTGATGCCTCAAAATACAGCAGCACTTCTCAACTGTTCATCCTGGGCTCATTCCTCCCTCTTCCAAGTCTGGCCACAGAATGGCAGGTACTGGCAGTCTGGGGTCATTATGGCTGCTAAAGCAGGTCTGGGGGTGGAGAGACAATAAAAAAGGCAGGAAAGATCTGAGACTAATATATAAGTAGCCAGCCCCTAACTCCTCCAGCCCCATCATCACCCACAAAGCCAGAGCTGGCCCTCCCCGCCTCCACAAACACCCCTACCTGCTCTTTTGTTACCATCTTCTTGAGCAAGGCAGTCCCAGGTAATCACTTTCATAGCATGTTGGCCAAAAGCACACATTCAGGAGTCAGGCAGATCTGGGCTCAGTCCCGGCTCCAGGGGCCCACCAACTGCTTGGGCAGGTTACTTAACCTCTGTGATGGGGAAAATAAAGTTACTCATCTGTAGACTATGTATGAAAATAGACCCTTGCAGCGTCTTTGTCAGGATTAAATGAGTCGGGCACTTGCATATAGTAAGTGTTCAATAAATGTTAGCCATGGTTATTGTAGCTATTATTATTGAATCATCAGGGAGAGGAGAGAGAGGCTTAGTATGATTTGTCCAGTGATGCTCCTCAAAGATGGTCCATGCTCACCCCTCCCCCACAATCATAATGTTAACAATTACTACCACGGAGTGCTCTGTGTTTCAGGTGATTTACAATCATTATTTAATTCTCATGAAAAACCTCTGAAACGGGTTTTGTTGTGCCCAAGCTTCAGATAAACACTATCTCAGAGCTGGGAAGTAACTTGCCCAGCACAGTGTATATGGGGCACACCAAGAAGCCCCAGGAACCAGGGTGGTCCACCTGAACTGACCTACCGTAGCCTTTGTCCCAAGACCCACAGGCCTTGCAGGGACACTCAGGGGTTCTCAGTGTCTCTGAGGGCCTCAGATGGTCAACACTGTCCATGCTGGGCAACAGGGCAAAGTAAATGGGGAAGTAAAGAAAACGTAAGCCGGGCTCGGTGGCTCAGCCTGTAATCCTGTGCCTTGGGAGGCTGAGGTGAGTGGATTGCCTGAGCCCGCGGGTTCGAGACCCACCTGGGCAACTTGGCGAGACCTCATCTCTACAATAAATCAAAAAATTAGCCGGGTGTGGTAGCGCGTGCCTGTAGTTCCAGCTACTTGGAAGGCTGAGGTGGAAGGATCGCCGGATCCCAGCAGGTCGAGGCTGTGGTGGCCAGGAGTGGCCACTGCACTCCAGTCTGAGCAACAGAGTGAGACTCCAACTCAAAAAAAAAGAAAAAAAAGAAAAAAGAAAACATAAACGTGCACAGAAACCGAAACCCCGGTGGCCTAGGTCAGGGAGGGCATGCAGGGGTGGGCACCGCTATAGAGCAAGCTTTCTCTCTGGTCCTTAAATGACAACTCCTTTTGGATTTTTTTCTTTTCTCCTGTGGGGATGCCCTCCAGGTGGCTTTCCCCAGGCCTGCCTTCCTACTGCAAGGTGGTGGGGATGCAAACTCGCTGCCTCTTAGGCTGCTGTGGAAAGCTGGCTTGGGCTGGAAGCCAGGCCTCCTGCAAGCTTCACCACGCAGCGCCCAGGGCCGAGGGTTGTCCTCAGCACCTGTCTGGACCTGTGGCTGAGGTCACTCTGGAGGTAACTCCCGACCTCCAGGTAGGAGCTGTAGCCCACACGCCAGCTGGGCAGATGGAAGCAGTCCCCATATGCCTCTGAACCTCTTCATCCGTTGCAAAGTGAAACCGCAGGGCAGGTTCTGGAGGAGCTCAGGCTGGGGTGGCCTTCTCTTTTCCAGGCACTGCTCGCTTGCTATTTGATTCCCGGGGCTGCATTGCACTCACACTGCTTCTCTCTCTCCCTTCTCAAGGGTATTTTCTGTGTGACTTAGAATAAGTATTGGGTCATGTGGATGTTACTATGGCAACCAGTGTTTTAAATAAAAATAGTGTTACACCCCCGGTAGCCTGTCAGTGTGAAATGTGCCTATAGGCAGTGAAAGGCTGTTGGCATCTGCATCCTTTCGGTTCCTAGCAGCATCCTCCTGGCACCCCCCAGGTCTAGAGGGCAGAAGCCTGTGCTCCAATACAAGGACTGGGCTCCTGAGTAGGGTAGGGGGGAGGTGGGTGGCTTGCACAGGTAGGTTTTGCTCTGCTGGCCAGGGGGCTCTATTTGTGTTCCCGTCCTTGACTTCTGCCAGCAGTGGAGGGGTGCTGCTGTTCTCTATGCCCGATGAAAGATGGGCTTTGTCTGGGAGTCTACTTCTGGAAGAACACAAATTGAAACAAAGTTTGATGTGCAAGTAATTTATTTGGGATGGGACCCAAGGAAAGAACAGCAGAATGGGGAAGTGAGACAGGGACATGAGGGTGGCCCGAAAAGGTGCATTTTCAAGAGACTGCTGCGTACAAGTGGAGCCTAGTCCCACTGAGGAGATTTGGGAGAGCATGCAGCACACAGTATTCCCCAAGGGCAAGGGAGATGAGGACTTTAGTTAGTAAATCCCTATTTGACATTGGGTGAGGGCTCCTCCCAGGGGTGATTAATTGTCTGCACTTCCAGCATGACATTTGAGCAATCAAAACAAAAACGGCCAGGCCCGATGGCTCCAGCCTGTAATCCCAGCACTTTGGGAGGCAGAGGATTGCCTGAGTTCAGGTGTTTGAGACCAGCCTGAGCAACATGGTGAGACCTCGTCACTACAATAAATCAAAAAATTAGCCAGGTGTGGTGGCACATGCCTGTGGTTCCAGGTACTTGGAAGGCTAACGTGAAAGGATCACCTGAGCCCAACAGGTCAAGACTGCGGTGGCCATGAGCATGCCACTCCACTCCAGCCTGGGCGACAGAGAGAGACTCTGACTCAAAAAAACTCCCCAAACCCCGCCCCCCGAAACGAAAACAACATCCCATGAAAGTCCTTAGACAGAAGGTGGGCAGGCAGCAGCCTTTAAGGTTAAAGGTGAATGAATACCTATGTGGAGGATATGGGCAGGGAACCATATCACCTGCTATGGGCCTCCTGGCCAGGCTGTCAGTCCTCTGTATGTCAGTGAATTTCCCCAACCATCAGAACTACTTTTGTGTTGGTGTGAGGAGTTTCTTTGGAGAAGTTAAAGGGATGTGAAATGGCCTTGAAAGATTTCAGTAAATTCAGAGATCTTTGAGAGTCTGATGATGAAACTGGTATTCTCAAGGCCAATCAGAGGAGGGCTGGGTTGGGGAGGAATTTTTCTCTTTTGGAGGAAAGAGAAGCAGCTTCTTACATCCCAAACAAGTGTTTTTGAAAGTGCTTGAATATATCCTTCTTGACTCCTTATCTGATATTTTGGAGGATGAAAAACTTTAAGGTCAGGCACAATGATATTGAACCCAAGAAATAGGGGAGAAATGGACAGTGGTTTAGGCAGGAGTGAACAGATGGAAATAAGTTGGCGTTGGGGCAGGAATTGGGGCAGGTGGGCATTTTTTCTTCTCCTACTAGATTCTGTTGAAGTCCTTAGGTAGAGTTAACCACTTGGCAGATCCATTCATCTTCTGATGACAAGCTCTCTAATCTTGCTTTTGATAGAATCAGTGGGTTGTCCATCAGTGGAAAAAGTTGCTCCTTCCCAAAGTTCCCCGCCACCTCCTGGGGCAATTCGATACCTTCTCCTAAGAATTTGAACCAAGTGGGATGTTACAAGGACCAAAATTTGACGCGTTTATTGCTATCAACAGTGGTGTTCTGAAAAAAGAGTTTACTAACTCCAGGAGATTGTGAACCATTGGGTGCTTATCTTTTCAGTCTGGTTCTTTAGTGATTCCTTAAGCTACCCGAGTTTCCCATGGTATTTCAGTGCATTCTGATGCATTTTCTTATTAACGAGGATCTGTTTCTGTTGTTTGCAATGGAAGAGACCTGCATGATTGTGATTCCTTTGGAGGTATCTCATTGGGATTAAAAATCTAGAAACCATCAAATGAAGCTCTATGAAAACCTGTCTCTGTTGCTAATTTGTGCAGTAGAGTCAGAAACAAAGGAGAAAGGGAAAGATGTGTTAGGACCCTCTTTCTGGAGGACTCAATTGAGAGTAAGGCAGGAGTGAAAGAGGTTTGTGTGGGGGTGGGGAGTGGAGGAGTGGGATACCTGTGAGAGAGGAAAAGGGGTGGAAGCAAGATTGGGCAGGGAGAACCTCAGCCTGCAGTATAGATCTGGTGGTCTCAGTCCAATGCAGGGCACAGATTTCCCCTTAGAGAAAGTCCTGTGTTCGACAGAAAGGGCAGACCTGAGTACTCTGCTGTGCCCAGACTTCAGATAGGGGCTGCCAGGAAAGTGCATCCTTGGCTCAAAAGCCAAGGTCTCCATTTCATCTGATGACCTCATTGGTGGAATGCAGCCCTAAGGGCATTGGTTCCCAGGTACTTCCTGGCAGATATGGTCTGTGCATAGGCTGAGGGCACCAGGGGCACAAGGAAGAGCCGCAGGCACAGAACTGGCAGGAGGGGAATGGAGTGGATGTGGTCCGCATGCAGAGAAATGTCCATCACAGCCCTGGGAAACTGAGAGGAGCTGGGATGATGGGTGGGGCATCCGCAGCACCTGTCATATGCACGTTCAAGGCTCATGGAAAGAATCTGACTTAGGGTATCTGCTACTTGTGGCTCAGGAATTAGAAAGAGCAGTGACCATCACACCTGTTAGGATGCTGTATTAGCACATGAGGACTGCTGTAACAAAATACCATGTGACTGGGTGGCTGAAACAACAGAAATGTATTTCTCACAGTTCTGGAGTCTAGAAGTCCAAGATCGAGGTATCTTGATCCTGAGGCCTTTCTCCTTGGTTTGCAGATGGCCTTTTTGTCGTGTCCTCAAATGGTCTTTCCTTTTCTTAGGACTCCAGTCTTATTGGATTAGGGCCCCACCCTTATGACCTAATTTAGTTTTACTTAGCTCTTTAAAGATTCCATGTCCACATATAGTCACATTGGGGGTAAGAGCTTCAACATATGAATTCTAGGGAAACACAGTTCAGTCCTTAACAGAAATGATGGTTGGCAAGACCTGGCTCTGAGCCATATTTCTTCTCCTAAATGGTCCCAGAAGAGTTAAGTGAGAAGCTTAGGGCACATGCGATGTTCAGTCAGAAGCACATCTGTCTTCCCAAGATGACTCCCAGAGGGACTTCCCACATCTGCAACCTACTAGGCGTCACATTCCCAAAGTCTCCTGGCTGTGGTTCTGTCTCCTTGAGAACTCCTAGGAAGCCTAATCTTCAGTTCTGAGTTCTGGGTTCTGGGGCTGGCCATGCTGTGTGGCCTTGGGCAAGTGCTTCTCTCCGTCCTCTCATCTGGGAAATAAGGGGGTTGGCTTAGGTTACCATTCTGGCTCCCCCAGTCTATCTTTTTTTGTGTGTGTTGATGGAAATTCTGGGGGGAAAAGCATCCACATCTGCTAGAGGGATTATACACTGGAACATTCCATCTAGGAATGCAATTTGGTAGGATATTTTAAAAGTTCTAAAGAATGTGCACATCTATGATACATCCTAGGAGGAGAACTGCTGAGCCAAAGATGGAGCTATGAGGAGAAACACTAGTGTTTCTGTAAAACCCATTTTACTTTCATAAACATGCCCAATACTAAGGGACCAAGTAAATCATGGTGTCTTATTCAATGGAACACGCAGACATAAAATGTGATTCTACAAAGAACATTTAATGATTTGGAATGATTTTTCACAATATCAAGTAAAAAGGCAAATTACAGAGCAACTCATAGTGTGGTTGCATCCATGTTAAAAAAAAATACAAAGATCTAGAAGGATAATAAATTAGGCATAAACAGTTACTTCTGTGTATGGGACTGTGGAGATTTCATATCTTCATTTTCTATAGTAACAAAGAATATTCATTGCTTTTTGAATGAAGATTCACACAAAATTACTTTTGTTAAAAAATAAGTTACCTAGTTTTGGCAGATGCACTAGACGGCTACCTGTACAGTTATTACTGACCCGTTCCTTCCTTATTGTTTGCTTTCCACTCTCTCTAGTTGATTCCTCACCTTTCCAGCTTTCCTGACTGCTGAAGTGGCCAAGTGAGGGAGCTCTGGCCAATGAGATGTAAGGGGAAGTCTGCTGGATGGACATGGGGGTTTCTGAGAAAGCTATGCCTCCTGATAAAAGGAGGGGATATTGCTGGCCACTCCACCTCTCCTTTCTTCCTCCTAGGCTGTGGAGGTGATGACTTGAACAGCAGTAGCCCTCTTGTGACCACGAGGTAACAGAAGGTTAAAGACTGACCTTTTGATGGCATCCTTGAATCACTGCATCAACCCTGAACTCCCTACCTCCAGGCATCTTGCTATGGGTGATAGCTATAAGTTCTCACTAGATCAATTATGAATGCTTTGGGCTGCAAGTAAGAGCTAAGTTCTTTCCTCTAGGTCCTTGATCACCCCAATCATTCCACACTACCTCCATGGAGAGAATAGGGGCGTCCTCACCAAGGCACTGTCTTCCCAAGCTGGTGGTGTCCTCTATGTGGCATTTGTATCTGAATTTGTTTGGTGGCTCTTAGAGGAGAGGAGCACTGTCTACCGTTTATAGCACGGGAGCATGCTAAGCATCCTGCATGCCTAACAGCAGGGCACTGCATGAGATAGCATTAGCTGTCACTCAAAACACTTACTATGTGCTGGGCATTGTGCCAGGTGCTGGGGGTCACAAAAGAGCAAAACTCTTATCCCCATAACTCCTTCCTTTGCTTCATTAGGCCCCACCTTGATTCCATTCACTTGAGACCATGACTGATGGACCCATACCATGTCTTTCTGAAGCTTATCACTTGGTAGAAAACAAGGATATTGAAAAGTCAGTCAGTCCTTTGCATAATTATGAGTGTGCAGTGTTTTGAAGTACAGGCTGCCATGAGAGTGTGCCATGGAGGAGCCTGGCCTGGCTGGGGACTCAGAGAAGGCAACCTAGAAGTACTTTTCTGTATCTTTAAGCTCAGCAAAATGCATCAAAAATTCCCAAGTCCCTCTTCCCTTTGACAAGAACACTCGCCTGTGGGCTTTATTATCTACAGCAGCAAAATGAGGGATGAACTTTTGGGTTTCCAAAGCTTAAATGACATGTGACAGCAGCTGAAGAGCCATGATAGGAGTGGTGCAGATGCCAGCTGGAATGGCAAAGCTGGGGCTGTTTGCTTCCCAGTCTTGGCAGAAGCGGGTCCCACATTTGTTCATTCAGCACACACGTATTGAACACCTACTGTGTGCCAAGCATCCTTCTGGGTGCTGGGGATACATCAACGAACAAAACAGACAATATTCTTTGCCCTTAGGGGGCTTATGGTCTTGTGGGAGAAGACAAGATAATAACTTATGTAGGCGTTGTCAGGTGATGCTCACCATGGAAGCACGCCAGAACAGGAGGGAGGGTGGGGGAGGAGTTGTGTGTGGACAACTGCTCTCATTGAGGGGAGACTCATCTAACACTTGAAGAGGGGAGGGAGTCGAGTTGACCTAAGGGAAGAGAGTCCTCTGCAGGGGACATAGTGCGCAAAGGCCTTATGGGTAGGAGAGCAGGAAGGCCAGTGGGGCTGGGAAATCATGGGTGGGGGCTGAGGACAGAACCCATGTGGTCATGAGCAGTAGAGGTCAGGACTCTAGGATCTGATTTGTGTTTCTCTGTTTCAGATCAACCCTTGCCCATTCTATTTACTCTGAATTGAAAAGTCAAGGAGTCAGTGGTGAGAAGTCAAGGAGTCAATGGTGGGGAGACCTGGTAACCCATATAACAACTGCATTGGTGGATGTGGCATCAGATGTTGCATGTACCAAGGTAAACTGAGCAATGAAGCATTATTTTATTTTTTTTGAGTAGGAGTCTTACTCTGTTGCCCAGGCTGGAGTGTAGTGGCATGCTCACGGCCACCATAGTCTCGACCTGCTGGGTTCAGGCGATCCTGTCATCTCAGTCTTCCAAGTAACTGGAACTACAGGCAAGCGCCACCATGCCTGGCTAATTTTTTGATTTATTGTAGAGATGAGATCTTGCCAAGTTGCCCAGGCTGGTCTCAAACCCGTGGGCTCAGGCAATCCTCTCACCTCGGCCTCCCAAAGTGCTGGGATTATAGTCATGAGCCACCGTGCCCGGCTATTTTATTTTTGTTTTGGTGTATCTTTAAATGTGTATGGCTGGCCAGGCTCGGTGGCTAACTGTAATCCCAGCACTTTGGGAGGCCGAGGCAAGTGGATTGCCTGAGCTCACGGGCTCGAGGCCTGCCCAGGCAACTTGGCGAGACGTCTCTACAATAAATCAAAAATCAGCCAGGCATGATAGTGCATGCCTGTAGTTCCAGCTACCAGAAGGATCGCCGGAGCCCAGCAGGTTGAGGCTGCGGTGGCCGGGAGTGTGCCACTGCAGTACAGTCGGGGCGACAGAGTGAGACTCCAACTCAAAAAAAATTAAAAAAAATAAATGTGTATAGCTTTTGTAATCACAAAAAATATTCAAATTGTAAGAAAAAAAGACAAGTGATTATTTCTAGGGATAGGGTTATAAGGGACTTTTACATTTTATCTTGTCTGTCTGAAATCTTTTGTTTTTGATCCTTGAACAGTGTTTTTATTGTTTTGTGTCTCTAAACATTGATGGGTATTCTACTAGGCAAAGCATAGAAAGAAGCGGTACAAAGACAGAGGAGTATTAACTGTCACAGTCATAAAGTCAATTACACACATGTACACGCAATGCCTCCTCCAGTCTAGGCCAGAAGGGAATAATCATGGAGGTTCACTGTGGAAGGGCATGGTTTTTCCCCTTCCACTTCCAGTGCTTTCTCTCCTCACACTCCTTTGTTCAAGTTGAAGGCAGGTAGAAATTTCTGAAGGCTTCCTAGAAAGGAGGATGAAGCCCCTTTGGGCAGGGTTAGAGCAAATGTCTTTGGAGCCTGACAACCTACTTTCCAGCTGTGAGATCTTAAGGAAGTTTCTTGACCTATCTGAGCCTGTTTCTCACCTGAAAAATGGGAAAGAGGACACTGGTTCCCCTCCCAGGGCAGCTCTGTGCCTAAAGGAGATGACACAGGTCAAGTGCCTGGCACACAATAAGTGCCAGTGGGTTAGTGTAGTCACTGTCTTTCTTCTGGAGCACAAAGATCTCTGGCTCTGGAAATGAAAGGCCAGGCTGTATGGCCAAAACAGATTACTTAGCTTTCCTGAGCCTCTGCTTCCTCAACTGTAAGTTGGAGCTGTAATAAGACAAGGCCAGGGTAGGAATTTCAACACCAGGTCACAGGTATTCCCATAACTCCTTCCTCTGCCTCAGTGGGCCCCGTCTTGATTCCATTCATCTGAGATCATGACTGATGGACTGCAGGCAGGCACCCAGCCCTGGGCTCTGCTGCATCTTGGACCCGCTTTGCCAGGAAGCAGAGGCCTGAGGCTGCTCCCAAGTTTCATCTTCTGTTGGGTCTTAGCCTCAGGTCTCCCTGCTTTTGGCCCTTTTGTCACCCCCTGGAAATAGGGAGCAGTGGTCCAGGTCTCCACTATGCACCAGGATGCCAGGCAGCTGGAGAATGTGTTAGAGATTAGTTTTATTGCTTATTTTGATCAATTTTTCTATCAATGCTTTTCTGCTATTTCTTTTAAAGTAGCCATTTCTTTTTTTAAAAAAGTTTTTGTTTAACTTTTATCCATTATTATGGAATTCCATAAAATAGCAATTTTTCAAACTTTCTCTTTGGTCTGTGTGTAAGGCTCTTTTTTTTTTTTTTTTAAGGCGACAGAGAAAATGGTGGAACAGATTTTTGTTGTCCTCTCCTTTAAAAATCCATCAAAAATCATTATTAAGGTGAAAACTTTCAACTTCAACTCTGTCCTTAAAGTCCATGAACTCTTCCTGAAATTTCAACAAAGTGATGTGCATAGATTTCCTGGGGAAGGTACCCACAGCTTTCCTGATAGTCTCACCGCAGTTGGTAGGATGGAATATGCAGGAACTCTTGCCTTGTAGCAATGACAAATAGATACCCTCAAATTACTATATTTTCCTTAGAGAGAGAGAGAGAAGCCACTTGCCCAGAGCCAGTACCTACCAAGAGACAGATGCTTGGGGTTGACAAGGTCTTTGGCTGTGGGACTTAACACAGGGATACATAGAAGACCACCATGAGGCCTAAGGTAAATGGCTGGTGGTAACTACCAGCAAAACAAACCCCAAAAAAAAGAAGCCTATCTGGGAGAGGGGGTGGGGCACATATCAACAAGGGTACTTGATCTCAAACCAGGTGACATAGGAACCAAAAGGAGGCCCAAATTTTACCTGTACGATGACCATGACCACTTGTATACCTAATCCTAAGTTGTACCCCACATCTTTAAAATTAAAAAAAAAGAAGTTACAAGAAGTCCAAGGGGTGACAGTGTCCAAAAAACAAATAAATAAAAACAACCAAACAAGATGTGAGAAAATGATTTCTGAAAAGCCTTTTGTAAAAATTTGAATACTAATCAAAATACAGTAAAAAAAAAGCCTACTTCAAGGTAAAAGTACAAAATTTTTCAATCTCAAATTAAATGACTGCCCAGCGGGTTTAGTCTTCAGTGCATTACATTGTAGGGTCAGGGTTTCCCCAAGTTGCTTGCCAGTCAAACGGCTTTTCATTGCTCCAATGGCAACTGGCTTCTGAGCTGGGTACAGCTGACTTTTTTGGTCCTCATTTGTTCATTGTGGAAGTAGGGAAAATCAAAGGCAGGGCCAAGTGTGAGTCCAAGAATACTGCGGAGCTCAAATCTCTGCTCTAGCAAGTAATTGCCTCTCATCCCTGGGGGACAGGTTCCTCTTCTTAAAATGGGGTTGTTTTGAGCTCAGATTAAAGAAACAGAAAACCTTTAAAATGTACTGTGCCATGTAGTGTGTTAATTCAATACATGAAAAAAAATCTAAGACTTTCTGTTGGTAGAAAATAACTTTTTACCTTCCAGGTCCCCTGTGTGAAGGATAAAAGATGTTCTGGGCATGTTTACACAGGCAGAAATGGGACGAATCAGGTTTTCACAGACAGAATACCTGGAGATTTACTTTTAAAATTTGGAAAAGTGAGTTTTAAGAGAATTATTCTCATCTGTAAAAGCCCTAAACGTTTCATAGTGCTGCCAATGGCAGGCACAACTGTGTGGCCTTTTAACATTTGACCCTGGAGGAATTTTTTGGGCCCCACTCCAGAGCTTCTAGTTCAGTAGGTTGGGGTGGGGCTGGAAGATGTGAGAGTCTAACAAGTTCTGAGGGGGTGTTGGTGCCACTGCTGGTCCAAGGAACATACTTTGAGAACCAATGTATTATTGGATATTAAATACACTCACTTTCCAAACACAGTTTTTCCCAGAAGTGCTGACTGTGGTCAGCAGATGGTGACCAGTTTTGAGGGGACAAGATGGCGGGTGTAAAGGTGTGTGCCTGATGAACTCCCTCCATCACCAGGGCTTTTGGTTGTCTGCAGTGGGCCTTCTGAGAGAATCCTATAATTTGGAATGTGGCCCCCAAGGAAGTTACAGTATAAAGATTCTAAACTTAAGGCTTCAGATGATCACTAAAAATCAAGGTTTTAGAAAAGAGGTGACACAGCAACCTAGATGGACTTAGAGTCTATAATACTGAGTGATGTATCACAGAAACAAAGAATTGAGTATCGCTTGCTTTCATTCACAAGCAGACCTTGAACAATTATAGTAATACTATAAGAAATGGATTGACAGTAGCAGGAAACTGCCTGGGGATGGGGGGTGGGGGGAGCGGGACTGGCAGTAGTGGGAATCTGCTGGGGGGGTGGACACCTCATCAACAAGGGTAACTCCATAATGAACATTTGTATACCTATCCCTGAATTGTACCCCACACCTTTAAAATAAGAGAAAACAAAAACAAAAAAAACACGACCACATGAAAGGTATGTTACCAGCAGCCCCAAAATAGGACTGTTTGTCCAACTGAGATATTGTATATACATTAATGTAATATCCATAAAATTTTATGCCTTATTCTTCATTTTCAAAAGAGATCTAATAAAAAGTTTATTCTTTCACTGTTTTACAGTGAAAAGCTTCTCTCTTACAAAAGAGAAAAAAAAAAAAAAGAAAAGGGGTGATGGACACTCTGGTTTCTTTCTGACTGGGGGCATTAAGTCAACCTAAGTGATGGGTATAGAATGTTCTGGAGGAAGTAAGGCCGTTCTCAGGCAGGTCGGACCCACTTTGGAAAAGAAGTCATAATGTGGAAAGAGGTGTGTGGCCCAGGGCTGAGGCTCTGATTGGAGCTAAGCACAGGGAAGGCAAGCCAAGGCTGTCCTTCCCAGGCTGGACTCAAGGAAACAATTCTGAGGGGATACGCATTTGCCTTTGCAGCTTCGACCTCTGAAGGTCACTGTGCAAACCTCAAATGATTTCACCAGCTTAACACCAAAATTAAGTAGTGCTTCCTTTGGATCTTAAATGGTTCTCTCTCTGGGCTTGACCCCATTTTATATTTTATTAGATTTTTAAATCAGGTTCTATATGAAGTGCTTTAAAGAAGGTTAGAATCTACAAATGCACAAAGGAGAGCACTGCCTAGTCTACCTGGTTTAAGAAACCAGAGAGGAGGCCTCTGGCCCGGGACTTCCATCTTCAGCTTTGTCCCCTTTACTCTGGTTCCTCAGCAGCATGGAGCAGTGCCTCAGGGCTCGGACTCTGGGACCACAGTGCTGGGTTTGAATAGCAGTGGCACCAGTTACCAATGTATGGCTGGTGAGGACTTGGAACTTACCAGCTGGGATGGGTAATTGTCCGCTTACTATGAGGAAATTGAGGAGGCAAGTAAACAGCTAAATGTATACAGAGTGCTCAGGGCAGTGCCTGCTGTTGTTATGATGATGCCACTGAAAGCAAACAAAGACCCAGGGCTCCAACAAAGAGCAAGAGAGTCTGACCTTGAAGGATACTGGATTTACCTGTGCTCATCCACTCACTGGATAAATCTATTGTTAAGCTACTATGCAATGCCAGATACTGAACTAGGCTAAGGGTGCAGCAGGGAAGGAAGTGGAATGTCCCTGCCCTCAAGAAGCTTAGTGCCAGTGGGACAGACACACATTAGGCAGAGATGCCCACTAATGCATGCATAAATGGCAAAATGAGATAAATGCTCTGAGGGAATGGAATTCAGTTTTTCGAGCACACGGAAGAGCAATTACCTGACCTGGCCTTCCGGGCTGGGGGAGTTGGCTGTCTGAAATCTGGAGGTCAGGCATCAGTAATGAGTGTTTGGAGGCAGCTGGGAACCTTCCAGATTGAGCTGAGCCAAATGAAGGCCCTGGGGCAGGAAGGATTTGGGGGGGGGGGATGCCACTCAAGGGTCCCGCTGCAGTTAGGATGAGGATAATTCTAAGCAGTTCTAAGGCCAGGAGTGGGGGGCATCCTATGATTTAGGGGTGCATTTTGCAAAGGTCAGAAGAGATGGGGCTGGAATGGAAGCTGGAAAGAATGTGGGGAGATCCCAAAGGGGGCAGCAGTGGCTCTGAAGAATCCCCTGGGGGGCCTGGAACACACAGTTTCTGGGCCAGCTTGCTGCCCTCATGGAAGATTCTGATGCAGCAGGTGTGTGGTGGTCCCTGGGATCCTGCTTTTCTAATATGCCAAAGCTGCCATGCATGGATCACATCACAAACTGCACTAGCTTGGACTCTGTTGGTGGTAGGGGAGTTGGTAAGTGGATGGATTCTCAGAGCCAGGCAGTTTACTTGTTTTAAGAGATGGCATGAAGCCCTTTCTGAAAACCAGACTCTTTCACTTTGAAGATATTTGTCTCCAAACATCATTTAGTACAAACTTCAGAGATGCCCTTAGTGATCTGGGAACGGAAGGAACAGAACTTCACAGAAATAGTAGACTCATCTACCAGAACCCTAAGGTGACAGAAATTAGGCAGCTCTGATTAACTTAAGCTCTGTCTATATAACCTCCATGCTTTGCAGTGTTTGCACAGGGCTTGTTTTTGTCCACCTCTCCGGCTTTCTATGGGAAAGCAGAAAAACCCCTGTGCAAACACTGAGGTTACATAGACAGGGCTTGGGTTAATCAGAGTGGCCCTGGGTCTGCATCCTAAAGAAAGCCAGAGAGAAGGACATCCTCCTTTTTCTTAGTGCTTCAGAAAGACTGCTAGCCCACCCAGCTACTCCATTTTAGAAACTCCTGCCTGGGCTCTGAAAAACAATGGTGTCATTACACATAAGATTTAAGTTAGGCATCAAAACACTCGAATTCTGGAGATCCCAGTCAGTCTGCCAACTCTGCCGGGTCCCTGGCTGTGAGGACCTGGAGAACGGAAGCCCATCTGTCAGCACAGGAAATGGCACGTATCAACCCTGATGGAGTGTCTGGCAGATCAGTGCCCTAGGAATGGTCTCATGTTTGGTTTTCATCCAGTACGCACGTCACTGGGAAATGTACTGATGGAGAGCTGTGGAACCCTCCCCAGCAGAGAAAGGTGTTCACTCTGATCTCACACCTGAGATCACCTAGACAACAGATGCATTCCCTGTACATGTGGCTACAAACAGCCTTACTCTTTCCAGGACTGCCCCCTGAAGCCACCATCTTATAATCAGGTTCTCCCTTCCCTCCACTTTGTCCTATTCAAAGCCATCATCACCAAGTATCAAAACAAAGGTTCCAGCTCACAACCTGCTGTGTGTTTCTAGTGCCTATGAGGAAATGTTAGCTGAGTGGCGCTTAACCCTTCTGAGGGCCCAGAACTCCATTTTCACAGTGGGAAGCCTGGTAGCACTGTTTTCTCTGTAGGACACTGATGCTGCCAGGAGCTGCTTTTTCTTTTAAAGTGGAGCTATTTGTGTTGGGGGATAAACAGCAGTCTCAGGAGGCCAGTGTCTGCCTGCCGTGGAGCTGGAAAGCTGCACGCTTGGGTTCCGGAGCTGGTGGGCCTTCGCGGGGGGCATGGCTGCTTCACCCTCGCTGGTTCTGGAGCCAGAGTGCTGCCTGTAGTGCGGTGTGGCCCTGGTGTTGTGAAGTAGCCGTTCTCTGATTGGCAACGGCCTGATTCACAACACCAGCTGCCCCACAGCACCATGCCTGGAGGTCTCTGGGACGGCCGACAGGCATGCGGTGCCTCCGCAAAGTTGCTGCTGCTGCTAGAGGGTGGAAGAAGGTGGAGAGAAAACAGAGAACAGTCCATGTGAAAACCAGAATGCAAGCAGATTCCAACATTTCATTGCCCTCCCCAGCCTGACCTGAGAGACTTTTATTTTTTGTAGAATCTTTTGCAAGTGTCCATATCCCATGAGGGCATCGGGGACTCCAATGAGCCCTGGGTCCTGGAAACAAACTTATCTGTGTGTTGGTACTTCTCTGGGAAGAAGATCTGCCTTCAACAGCTCCTCAGCCGGCCTCGGTGGCTCAGCCTGTAATCCCGCGCCTTGGGAGGCTGAGGTGAGTGGATTGCCTGAGCCCACGGGTTCGAGACCTGCCTGGGCAACTTGGCGAGACCTCATCTCTACAATAAATCAAAAAATTAGCCGGGCGTGGTAGCGCACTCCTGTAGTTCCAGCTACTTGGAAGGCTGAGGCGGAAGGATCGGCGGAGGCCAGCAGGTCGAGGCTGCGGTGGCCGGGAGCGGCCACTACACTCTAGTCTGGGTGACGGAGTGAGACTCCAACTCAAAACAAAAAAAAACAAAAAAAAAACAACTCCTCAAAGGGAAACACCACCCTCCCCTGCTTGAGTGTCTCTGCTTTGGGAGATGCAGTGGTAACCAAATTATATATATATATTATATTATATATATATATATGTAGTCTCACTCTGTTGCCAAGGCTGGAGTACAGTAACACACTCATGGCCACCCCAGCATCGAGCTGCTGGGCTCTGGTGATCCTTTCATCTCAGCCTTCCAAGTAGCTGGAACTACAGGCATGTGCTACCACGCCCGGCTAATTTTTGATTTATTCTAGAGATGAGGTCTTGCCAAGTTGCCCAGGCTGGTCTTAAACCCACGGGCTCAGGCAATCCACTTGCCTCGACCTCCCAAAGTGCTGGGATTACAGGCTGAGCCACTGAGCCCGGCCACCAAATATTTTTAAGGTCCATCAGTAATATTTTTTCCCCTCTGATGTTCACCCAGGAGGAACGGAGGGATTCCCATTATTTTGTTGCCAAACATTGAAATCAGAGATGGTTCTTACTTCACATTCTGAGTAGTAACCTTGCCAAGATCACCTCCCAACCTGATTTGTATGCATGTCCAGTGTCCTAGACCTTGAAGGCCAAACTTGCAGCAGCTTCTACATTGACTGATGATAATCAGGGTCAAAAAGGAATCTTCCAAGGATGGAGAGCACTCTCCCTGACTCAGTCCTCTACAGAGTGAGAAATACATTCCAAACACAAAATAAGGGTTATGAGGATTCAGGGCAGTCACACAAACCAACAAGAGCTGAGACTGGCTGAAGAGAAATCAGGTACCAACATAGAAACATTTAAATATCACAGCATCTTGCCTTTCCATCAGCAGGTGACCTGCCAGAGCTCTTCGTCCCCCAGTTTGAGCTGGTCCAGGATACTGAGTGTCTCTCCTAGGGAAACCCAGCAGTAAGATGACTTTGGAACTCTCCTTTTGGTATATGCTTGGATTTTATCACCATTATGAAATTATGTCGCATAAACTGACGTGCAAATAGCACTTGAAGTTTAATCCCTATTTCCAGGTGTCAATAAACACTTTAAATGAACAGCTCTTTGGCCCAAAATGGCTCCCGCCTGCTGCGTGGTTCTTAGTTACCCAATCAAGAAAAATCACATTTCCCACTTTCTGCCATCTATCTTGGAACCCGCTTTATTTTAAGGACACAAACTTGGCAAGTTCCTAGTACTGGATGTGGCATAGAAGTTCTGCCAAAGTTCTTGCTGGAGTCGGGGGAGGTAGAAACTTTGAGTAATTCATCAATCATAGATTAACACCGTGCCATGTAAATCACTGTGGTTTTGGAGTTCAGAACTGTCTGGATTTTCCTGTTTACAATCAAAGAATCCCTGGTGGGACATGAGGCGATATGCTCTATACCGGGGCTGCTGTGGTCCACAGAATTGGCAAGTTGGGGATTTCTACCTAATGTGGATTGCTCCTGCCAGACTCCCAGGACATCGAATCAGATATGCAACCACTCTGTGCTGGGGCAGAAAGAGAGCTGATGTTTGGGCCCAGGTACTGTTCTATTCACTTCACACATTTGAACTCCTTGAGCCTGCATCAAACCCTGTGGGTTTATCAGGGTTTATCTCTGTGCTCACTAGGTCAGGAATGGGAAGTTTAGTGGGACAAAGGAACTCGTGTGGTCTAGGAGTGGTGAGAGGGGTAAGGTAGAGAGGGCCCCCGTCTCCAACTTGGCTGCCAACTTCCCTAAGGGACACGGCCAAGTTCAAGTGCCTCTCTCCATTCAGATTGCCCAGTGCAGATGATCTCTAAGTCCCACACTCCAGCTCTGCGTGCCGGGAGCCTGCTTTCTGAGCACACAGCATAGACGAATGGGTGGCTATGTGGCCCCATGGTTCCACACTGGGACTTTGGAAACAGGTGGGTTTGGGTACATATTCTGACTCTGTCTCTTCCTACCCATGTTCCTAGTTTCTGAACCCTTCTGGGTCTCAGTTTTAGCATCTTCAAAACAGTGTGACAATAAGATTAGACCTGGCATGCAGCAAATACCAGATAAGTGTGCATATTTGGAGCGTTGGTGTTGCCTAAGTTATTGTGATTGGCTTTCTGAGCACAAGGCAGAGAACTGGAATTTTTTTCTTTCACGTAGGGCTGCAATTTCTGTGGATCATCTTTGGGACCAACAACTACTTACTTAGAGAACGAACAATTCCAGAAAGTGGGATTAGCTTCTTGTAAAATAAAGCAAGGGAACTGAGAATTTTTGATCAAGACTATGCACATGGGAAGGTCATGGTTGGTATACTTGGTGAAACCTGCACAAACTTTGAGAAAGTAAAACACCATGAACTCACTTATTGGCATCCCTGCATCCGAGGGGGCAAAAGGAGCTTACGGAAAAGGTGAGAAGTTGGGGCCATTAACAGACCTATCTGAAGCCAACTCCACTTCTAGGTTCTGTCTAGAATCTACCAGTGCCCAGGGAATTAAAGAGAGATCACAAAATAAGCAACAAATGACCATTATGTTTTAATTTCAAATGCTTGCAAGGACTTGGCACCCTGCAAGGGTTGGGCCTGGCCCAGGCCTCATCCCTTTCTTCCCTCACTGTTCTCCTCCTTGCTATCTGTCCTTTTTCAAATTTTCAAATGGGCCATGCTCCCTCCCATCCCAGGGCCTTCACACAAGTTGCTTCCTCTACCTGGAATGCCTCCCTCTCTGTTCTGCATAGTTAAACACCAACTCCTTCAGGCTTCAGCTCCAGTCACTTCCTAGACCCCTGGCTCCCAGACTAGATCTGAGTCCTCTGTCATGTCTCTGGTCCTCTTCCTTCAAAGCATTTTCCATGGAGCAGGAGTGAAGTCTCTTCCACTTGACTCTACCTTTGCCATTAAGTCCCAGCATTGGCCTCATGAGAGATACTTATGAATACTGTTTAGATGAATGAATGACATCAACCAAGACTCTCTAGCTCACTTACTCTTTTTTAAGTGCTCAGCTAAATCTCTCGGGAGAATCAAAATGGCATCAAGTATTTTAGAAACATACACAGTGCTATTTCGTAATGAATAATTTTACTTCAACAGACTGACTGTCAGACTTCCTAACTTCTCTCTGTCCCCACTGTGATCTACAAGAGTCAAGAAGACTCTTCTAAAGAGTCAGTCTGATCTAACTCACCCTCTCTAAGGCTTTCCACTGTCCCCAGGATACAGTCCCAGATGCTAAAGCCCCCTCTCCTGCCCACCCCTCCCCCATGGAGCAGCAGTGTTCCCAGTACCCCACAGATGCAAGTCTCTGTGGATCTGAACCTGACTGTAAGGTCCACACTCTTTTATATACAGCAAACACCTTTTCCTGCAGTCCTGGCTATAGAGCCAGCCACTGAGAAGGCCTTCCTGGCCCTTTGCTCAGCCTGCACTCTTGACTTGGCTTCTATGACTCTTGTACCTTTTGTGTCCTCAGTTATTGTTTACTTCTTAGTCTGACTTAGTCGATGGTAACCCTGAGGACAGAGGCCATCATGGAGTCACCTGGCAGGTCAGTAACCTCACAGCACCTGGAACACAGGGGCCTTCATCTTGGATGTGCTCTCATTCTATGAGGAGATCCTGCAAAATTGGGGGAGCGTAAGCACCATGATGGTAAAAATTTGTCCTTAGAGTTCCTTGTGAATCTTCAGAATGTCTGTAAAGCCCCAATATTTTGCTATATTGAATGCATTTCTTCATCTCCATGGCCATCCACACTCCCAGTCCAGACCTCTACCACCTCTTATCTGGACCATGTGGTAAATGTCTAACTTGTCCCTCTGTGATGCATTCTTCCCACAGCAATCTGAGTGACCCTCTTAAAACATGAATCAGAAGATGTCACTCTCCTGCTTTAAAACCTCATTAGCCTCCCATCACACCTGGAATAAAATCCCACAGACCCTGGTGGTCCAGCCTTGCCTGCCTGTCCACTGTCACCCTCCTTTTTCTGGGTTCTTGCTGCACTGCCCCTGCCTATCATCACCCCACCCCCCACCCCGGGTTCTGGCTGTGCTGTTTTTCAGATCTTGAAACACAGTGCTAGACCATATGGTGTCTTCAGTAATGTAAAAAATCAGGACTTTCTTGTGGACAGAGCCTTTTGTGAGCTCAAGAAGATGCTCCTTCCCCTGGGCAGATGCAGCCCCTTGACAGGGCATGCAACCTCCCAAGTGGCACCTGGGTTGGATTCAGCCCTCACTTGCCCCTGGATGGGGGCCCTGCTAGAACACACCTTGCACCTCTCCCACCTCAGAGTCTTTTTACCTTGCTGTTGCCTCCTTAAGGATCTCAGTTATTCCAGGAGAATTTTAAGATAATGTAAGATATCTAGTATTCCAAAAGTCTGCACTAATTTTAGTCAAAGCCTTATCTTTTACTTTGGACTGCTTACATTAGTCTTTCTTCACTACTAGCTTAGTGGGGTGAGGCCAGCTATTTCTTTTCTTTTTTTTTTTTAAACATAAAATAATGATTGTTTGGTGCAGGCAATACCAAGGATGTGACATTTATCCAAACTTTATAACACTGAGGTCTCAAATCAATGAAACATTTTTAGCCTGTTAGTTCTGGAAAAAGATGACTGCAACAGAAACACAGGATGTGTTTCCTTATTAACTACCTTCCAGGTTCATCACGGATCAACATAGATTCCATTTGGTGACATATACCACTGAATCTGGCTGGCTAAGAATGGGTGTGGTGGGGGGAGCGATTCAGGGTTGTACCCCAACTCCAAGATCCTGATATAGTTGGTTTGAGAGTGAAGTCCAGGAATTCACTGCCTACTCCAGGGATTTTGATAAACCAGATTTGGGAACCGCTGCTCTAAATCTAGGGCTCTGTTAAAAACCAATGTTCCTAATGAGCCCTCAGCACAGTGGGAGTCTGATATGTCTTCAGCATCTTCCGAAGAAAATTACATCTTGCCCACGTGGTAGGCACTGTTTGAGCCCAGCACTGCTGCTCCCATCTATATTTGGGGTGTGACTCTCAGCTTGGGGGCTTCCTTGGGTCGGGAATGTGTTCAGGCTGCATGTAGGCTGACTGAGAACCAGGGAGTTAACCTCCCTGAGCAGTGTCAAGCAGCGACAGACGGGAATTGGTGGATAAACACCCGGCTCTCTTGCCCCTTGGGTAGGATAACCATGAGATGAATTCTACACCAGCCTACAACAGCAACCTGTTGGATAACACAGTCTTTATTGGCTCCCTTCTCCGGTCTCTTGCAACACTCCTGGACCATGTTAAATGTATTTGATATTTGAGTTCACCTGTGGTTTTGAATGGGTGTATCCCACACTGCTCCCAGTGTAAAGCCAGGGTGAGAGGAGAGAGGCACTCTCAACTGCTCCTAAAATTTTACATCCTGGGTGTCTTCCCTGCTCCCCCCAGGCCCACCCTGACTTTCAGAGAATCAGAATACACAAAATAGGCAAGAAAACCCATTCCAAGTCAGTATTTTCTACAGTGTGCTGTACCTATGTTTCTTCTTCATTGCTTTTTCATGGACCCTGACTCCCAAATTCTGAAGTATTAGGATCATTCTGCACAGTCATTAAAGTACACATGCTGTGATTGTGATTTAAGACAACAAGTCTGCTTTAAAATGATGGCAAAGGCCAGGCTCGGTGGCTCAGTGTGTAATCTCAGGGCTTTGGGAGGCCGAGGCCTGTGAATTGCCTGAGCCCGCGGGTTCGAGATCTACCTGGGCAACTTGGCGAGACCTCATCTTTACAATAAATCAAAAATGAGCTAAGCGTGGTAGTGCATGCCTGTAGTTCCAGCTACTTGGAAGGCTGAGGTGGAAGGATTGCTGGAGCCCAGCAGGTCGAGGCTGTGGTGGCTGAGAGCATGCCACTGTACTCCAGTCTGGGTGACAGAGTGAGACTCCAACTCAAAAAACAAAAACAAAACAAAACAAAACAAAAACGATGGCAAAAATAAACCAAAAGGCAACCTGGAAAGCGTGTTTGCATTAGCCCATCTTGGCAGAAGTCTTCTAGGTGGGCTTTAAAATAAAAACTCAAGGGATGAAAAATCACCCATAGGATACAATGTGCACAAGTGGGGGTGGTGGGTACACTTAAAGGCCAGATCAAAAACTATGTGTACCCCCTAAAGCTATTGAAATAAAGAAAATAAAATAAAAACTCCTGGTTTAAAGAGGCCACCCAGCCTGCAGGGCTCAGCCCGGAGTTTATTAGCAAAGTTAATATCGCATGCAAATAGATTTCCCTGCTTCAGTCATGCCAGTCCATTAATTCAGCCCCTTGTCTGCTACATCTTTATCCCTGGCAGGTTAATCCTGCCAAATGCCTTCGCTGTAGCACCTGTCACGCTGTGCCTATGTCCAACAATGCAATTTTGCTAATCCTGTTGTATCAGCTTTGTGGCCCTGTCTGGTCAATCCAGTGGTGGAAAAAGTGCATATAAGGTTTTTGCCAAGATCTTTCTCCTATTCTGGCACCCTCCCCGCCTTTATTTTTTAAATATGATTTCAATTAAATGGTTTGAAAGTCAACCACAGTGTTTGGATACCTGCCAACACCAATGTCTTTCAGAGAAGGATGTCATGGCACACAGCAGGCCTCCAAACTCTTTCTGGCAGCCCCGCCCAGCATCAGCGGAATATGCTAAATGGTTATGGGTTAAAACAGGAAGATCAGTTAAACATCTCTTTCCTAAGGCTCTCCACACGTGAGGGGCTTTCAGGATGGTTGAATGGAGGGCATATGGGCCACCTATTATCTTTGGGGCTGCTCTCTTTAAGATGTATTGGAATCATTCACATGAATTATTAAAAGAGGCACATCTCTTCCTGTCATCACCTCCATCAGGAAGGAAATGCATCTCTAGGCCCAAGAGTGTGTTGCTCTTCTAGTTTGCGTCCCAGTAGGATTAAGAGCACGGTGGGCCTTATAGCCAGATTTGCCCAGGTTCAAGTCCCTGGACCATTTTCTACCTCTGTAACCTCAAGCATATTGCTTTATTTACATTTCTGGCCTTACTTTGCTCATCTGTAAAATGGGCATAACCACAGCACCTGCCAGATAGGGTTGCTGCAAGGATTCAGTGTGTTAATATGTGCCAACCACTTAGCATAGTGCTGGCACACAGATAGCAGGTACTGGGTAAATGTAAGCCGAAAATGTGTCAAAACCCACTGCTATTTTCAGATTCCTGTAGTACATATGCAGAGTGCATGGTAATATTCCACATGAGCATGAACTTTCTTGTCTACTAATTACAGAAATCTGGCTATGAAAGGCCCTGCCTTGTCTCTCTACCTACCAGTGGTCTCTACATTACCCTGGCAGCCTTTGGTGGGTACGAGGAGGCATTCTAGGGTAGATAAGCACAGGGTCTATGATTAGACAGATTCCCCAGGAACTGCATCCTGGGCCTGCGGCAGTGCGACTCTGGGCAAACTACTTAACCTCTGAGAGTCTTATAAACTCCACATTAGAAATGGGGAGACGTGGTTCCACATGGTAGGGTTATTTTGAGGATTAAATGAAAAAGGTACTGTGAGGCATGTGACATGCTGCTGGGAATGCAGTGAATGCTCCACAAAGAATGGCTGTCATGACTATGGAGTCGCCTGCAAGGAACCAGGGCTTCCCTCTCCAACCCTCCTTCCATCTGCCTCCTAATCTTCCCACAGCTTGCATGGGATGTGAGCATTCCCTGGATCATGGCATGGGGCCTGGCTTCCAGTGCAGCCTCAGGAGATGAGGCGGCCCTTCTTGCTGTTAAAGCATAGTCTATCCTGGCTCATGTCTTGCTCCAAAAGTCCTCAGCTTCATACAGTCCCTTTTGTGTTACTCTAGTCTGAGCACTAAGACTTGTGAGTGGCTTTTAGATGACAGCGTGCACGTGTAGCTCTGAAAGTGTCTCATGTTTGGCCAGAACTGATATGCATCCTGATGTGAGTACTTAGGCATCTTTATGGTAACTGGGAGTTCAGAATATGAAACGCACTTGGTGTTAGGAGAGTGAGGACAGGATTTTTGCCTTCAATGTGAAAAGAGTATTTTACTACAAGGGAGAGCTATATGCTTCCCTTGGCAACCCAGCCACCAAACACTGCCTTCTCCCTCCTACTGTCCCTAGGCCCTGCTGGATCTTCTAATAACAAAGTCCTATCGTTAGTTAAACACTTATTGTGTTCCTGTTACCAGGCTTGATGGTTCACATTTGTTATTGCATTTAATTCTAATTGAGGTAAAACAGTACTGTCCTATCAACTTCCCACTTAAGGAAATGGAGGCTTGGAAATGACTTTAGCCTACCTAAAGTCATAGTTAGCAAGTGGCCAAAGAGCCTAGTAACTCTTCAGGCCACAAGGCTATACAACACACCTTTGATGTGATGTCATTTTATCTGCTGAGCATCTGAGTTAAAGGTAGACCTTGTGAATTACTAATTCCCTTTAGCATATATTTGTTTCAAGATATAGTTATACCACATGTAACATTTTCCTTTTCCTTTTATTGTTAAGATGAATCCTGCACTCCGATTTTTGCTTTTTTTTTTTTTTTAGGGTGTTGGGGAGAAGATATGGCAAAACAAAACAAGATCCTTTTTCTTTTCTGCAAAATTTAGGAAATTCCAGCATCTAGCACACTTCAGTGATTAGAAAAATCCTATATATCCCAATTCTGTTGCACTGATCTTAACCCAGTTTTCGTTTGCCAAACTCTTGAATAGAACTGCTTTGCAATACCTCATGCTAATTAAACCATGATGGAATCAAGTTATTTGCAAAATTAGCAGTCTGAACCTCTGGCCTCTGTGGCTCAGGTGAGGTCCACCGAGGCACACCTATGTGTTGCCTTGGCGAGAATTCGTGCTGAGAAGACAATCCATTCATCTTGAGTCTTGCTTACCTAGCAGAATGTAAACATCTCTGAACTTTGCTTACTGGATAAAAGGCAGCATTAGCTTCTCATTAGCTTCTCACTGCATTTCCTCCTGTAGGATCAATCATACATCCAACCCAGACGCTGCGAGGTCCCTGCTTGTAATTAATCTCAGAATGGCATAGCTCTTTCGCAGATAGATTTCGGTATCTGAATGCAGCTTTCAAGGGGGAGGGGTGGAAGGAAATAAAGGCTGGAAGCAGAAGAATAAGCACCAGTGTTTGGGAAGGCTACTCCCTGCACTGTGCTACAAGCAGCTTTTTTCGGTGGTTGATTCACTGTAAGAAAATTTGCTTTTGTTGTGAACACTACTTAACATCAGGGAAAGAGTACGCTTTCTTCTTTTCTACAGTGTGAATTTGGTGCCTTAGTTGGTTGTGTTTTTTTCTGTTCCTTTTTGGACAAATCGATATGGCTAAATCCTGTCTTTTGGTGGTTTTAGGGTTGTGCTCCACACTCCCTGCTTGTTCAAGAGATGAAAATGCTTGGGTTTCTCATGGATTTAACTGTGACAATTCTATATACCTGAAAGAGACCTGCTTTTGACCTTGCTCCCAGAACTCTGCTTTTCTAATTCTTCATTGATTTGCAAATGCTTGAAAGTGGCTGAATTTTGTCTTTGTCTTTTTTTTTTTTTTATTGTGGTCATCTCAGTTACCTGGCTTATAGAGGGTGGTTGGGATGGAGTCCACAATAGGGAAGTGAAAATCCCAGGAGCATTCATCAGAGATGACTAGGACTTGAGGTGCTAAGGGTTGTCAGCTCCTTGTCTTTCCTGAATAATGGTTGTTGCTATTTTAGGAACCAAGCAAATTGCAAGAAAACCTTACTTTAAGGAAACCCAATACATAAAAGTCTCTATTTCCAAAAAAACCACCGAAGGAGTGACTTCCTTAAGAGCTCTGTGAGGACTTTAAAAAAGCAAGTTTTCTCACTGCTCTGAACATTGTGTGTGAGAGATACACTTTGCTTTAGAGTCATGCCCATTGTATAAAAAGAGGCATTTATTTCTGAAAAAAGATTTTTCTAAAAAAGCACTTCCCTCCCCTATAAGCCCTGGAAGACATATTGACAACACGAGGATTAAGACATATTGACAATGAGAGGATTATTTCCTAACCTGATGTGTGACAAATGCCTATTAATACATGAACAGGACAATCCCATCTCCATTTTGTCTCAAACACACTAACTTCATGGTCAGCATCAATGGGGTTACTGACCTTGCCTGTCCTGCTGCCTGCCCGGAACTCCGGGGGAAGACCTTCTGGGCAAGCCTGAGACAGCCCCACCCAGACAGAGATGGAGGTGGAGGGGGCTCTTGGGCTCTATATCACCCCCTTACCCTCCCATTCCCCCTACCTCCCCCACCCCCATCCTAGCAGGTGAGTTTTTCTTACTTCCTCCCAGCACGCCTCTCTTGCCTTGGCTCTTTTGACTCTTCTGTTGCCAGAATACAAACTGCTTTCTTTGTCAGACAAAATGTATATTTGGAAAATAGTTGTTTGAAAACTTCAACTGGCACTGAGACCTCAAAGGGCTGGCTGCACATTTCTGGTTATCAGCAGAGACCTAATTTTTCTTTTAGAAAGTCCTGCTTCCTTTCCCCACAATTTCTGGCCTTGGGGCCCTGTGAAACTTTCCATGCAAGGTTCTAAGGCTTCTGTCATGACATGTTTACCTTCTCCTTTCTTAAGTATTTCTCCCAAGAAATTATCTTTGTAAAAATGCAGCAGCTGACTGGGCTCGGTGGCTCAGTCTGTAATCTCAGCGCTTTGGGAGGCTGAGGCAAGTTGATTGCCTGAGCCCGTGGGTTCGAGACCCGCCCGGGCAACTTGGCGAGACCTCGTCTCTACAATAAATAAAAAATTAGCCAGGCATGGTAGCACGTGCCTGTAGTTCCGGCTACTTGGAAGGCTGAGGTGGAAGGATCGCCAGAGCCCAGCAGGTTGAGACTGCAGTGGCTGGGAGCATGCTACTGTACTCCAGTCTGGGTGACAGGGTAAGACTCGTTAACTCAAAAAAAAAAACCAAACAAAAAATGCAGCAGCTAATATAGTCTTGCTGGAAGAAAACTCTTTAATGAAAGTCGGGCTCGGTGGCTCAGTCTGTAATCCCGCGCCTTGGGAGACTGAGGTGAGTGGATTGCCTGAGCCCGCGGGTTCGAGACCTGCCTGGGCAACTTGGTGAGACCTCATCTCTACAATAAATAAAAAAAAACTAGCTGGGCGTGATAGCGCGCGCCTGTAGTTCCAGCTACTCGGAAGGCTGAGGTGGAAGGATCGCCGGAGCCCAGCAGGTCGAGGCTGCGGTGGCCGGGAGCGGCCACTGCACTCCAGTCTGTGCGACGGAGTGAGACTCTAACTCAAAAAAAAAAAGAAAACTCTTTAATGAAATGTGGTTTTACCGAGTAGCAAAGGGAAGTTCTGCTTCTGAAGAGAATGAGTTACCTTGACACCACCATAAAATACTCAGGAAAAGGTAACAAGGAACAGGTTTCTGAGAATGAATGAGTCATCCCCTTACACTCTGCAGCCTGAACTGAGACACTGGCATGTACACACTCACACCCGCAACCACTTGCGTCTGTCTCACTTCCAGATCCATCAGGAGATCACCTGGCTGTTATTTAGAGAAATCACTAGCAAAATCGATGGACAACTCACAAATCCAAATTGTGAGCTCTTAACCATCTTCTGGGGGTTGGGAGCAGTTGCCTCATGGAGGGTCCTCTCCCCAGACTCTAGGCCAGGATATTGACATGACTTCCAGAACGTCATTACTGGAACAACTTGAGGACACACCTCTGTTAACCACTAAGGGAGATACCAGCCAGCTGGAGCTGAGGCATTCCTCTGGAACTCTGGTGCCATGTACCATCTCAAAAGAGCCTGCAGTCCTGGGGGAAGGGAGCAGCTCTCCTGTCAAGGGGGGTGCTCACATGCCTGGGGGAGGGTCTTATTCAGAGGCACATATGGGAAGAACAGGAATATGGACCATGGCAGGGTATAGAATTCAAGGGGGGCATGCAGCCTCCTTGGTAACACTATTTAAAAAAAAAGCAACTCTGCAATTATTTATTGGCGTAATTGAAAGAGGAATGCTTAGACAAATATCCTTGAGACTTTGCTCAAAGTAAAGCACTTTTGTAACTCTAGATATTTTAATTTTGGCATTTAAAGATGGTATTCTGAGAAGGTGTCTGAGGCACGATCCCTTCCCTGTGGAAATGTGGATGCCAGGGGAGGGTGGAGAGCAGAAGGGACGTGAGACGCATCTCCACACCCCAGAGCTGACACACACCTGACCTTGCTGTGTTCTACAGCCTTGTAATGCTGTCCAGTGCTCACTGTGCCTCAGTTTCCTTATTGTTAAAATGGGAATAACAACACCTGTGAGCCTCAAAATCAGACATCACGTGCCTGGCCCAAGACCATGGCTGCAGCCAATGCCAAATCCCATCAGACAACACAGGAAAAAAAACCTACTGACCTGTTGGTACTGTTGAACCTCTCCATCCTTGTTCTAGACACAAACAGTGAAACCCAGCCTCATTATTCATTCTGCAAGAAATTTTCAGAAATTGGTTAATAGTCACCCTAGTTTTAGGGCAAGTCCTTTCAGACTCAGCTGAATATCATGGGGGCCATTGTGGCCCAAAGACAGTCTACATTATCAGCTGATGCCTTCACTCTGGGCTAGAAAACTGCAGGTGGGGAAGGGTGGAGGAGGGTGTGGTGAATGGGGAGTTCTGCTAGTCTGGGCACTCAGTGCTGGATTCTCCCTACACTGGCATATTCTTTGACAAAGTGACAGGGCACAGCTAACATTATCGCATACCCTCAAGTATCTCTTAGCTCGTTTCCCATAATTGCTTCTAGTGACATGCTTTTATGGGTCTTTTGAGCATAGGTGGTGAGAGGACGAAGAGTATCCTGTTTTAGGGCTGGGGTGCTCTTAGTGTGTGTTCATGACACCATCCTTCCCCCCAACACACATTACTAAAAAAAATGCAATAATCTTTATGACACATCAAGTTCACAACATAGCTAATGTCATTCCTTTGTCCCCTTCACTCCCAGAGGCTCAGGCAAATCCCTGCAGACCTGAGGGCTCAGGAGAAGGGACTTTCAAGGGAAGCTGAAGAGAAAGAGAAATGAGAAAACTTTTAGTAAGGCTCATCTTTTCAGGTGAAGATACAATACACCTGGACTTCAGTTCCCTTAGTCTTTGAGAAGGAATAAAATGGGATGCAAAGAGATTGGGAATGAGTCATGGTTTTGTCACCATTTTGCAGATGAGGAAAACTGAGGCAGTGCAGCTTAAAGCAAACTTTTCTGGGACAGCATATTAACCTTTAAGAAAATCACAGGTTGACAGGGACCATACACATTTTGTAAAAATCTTTAGCTTTCCTTTGAAGCTAATGTTTTTATTTCTTGACTCCTATAATGGGTTCAGAGCAGCAACATGACAGCGAGTCAGTTCCTCCAAGATTTTTATTCAGACTAAGTTGGCAGGGGCATTAAGGTGAGCATACTGCACTCCAGAGGATCAGAGAACATTCTGGGTACCTGGGGTGGAAGGGGGAAGCTCAGAAAGACACACCCAATGTTCAGCTGACAGTTTCCTCACCTGTAAAATGGGATGATAATACTCTCTCTGGTTGTCAGAGAAGGTATTAGAGATAATCCTTGGGCTCCATCAGTCTTCAAACCATCACCATTATCACAGTCATCACTGCTATTGGCAGCTCACCAACAACTGCCCCTAACACCTCAGAAATAAGCCCAAACAACACAGAGGGAAGTTCCTGTGGCTGACTCTGCCCTAGAAAGTCCTGGAGGAACAGCACACACTTAGTACAACAATTCTAAATAATGCCTCTGGGCTCAGGGTTCATTATGACAAAGGATGACATGGTGGTGGTACCTGTTATATTATTGGAAGTGGTTTTCTCTAATGTCAAAGATTTGGAGGAATAAAAACAAAGTAGAGAGGCTTCCTTTAATTCACAGCCAAGACAGGGTATACGATGTTTAAGAACTTACAGTAAAAGCAAAGAAAAAAAATGGAGAAAAAAAACATTATACAACTCATGTTGGTAGAAAAGCTGGATAGCAATATTGAGGAAAAAAAAATTGAAGCCCATTAGGTACCTGTGCCCACTGTGTCCTTGGCAGTTAAGTGCTTGTCTCTGGCCTCTGCCTTGTGGTGGTCCTGCCATCCCTACTGAAATCAGAGTCCATCTCAATGATGGCATCCCCACCAGTGTCCCCAGCCTACAGAGCTCAGTCACCTCAGGGCTCTCCCAGGCCATTGGGGCTCCCATCACTGACAGATAGCTCAGGGCCTTAGTGAAGTGAATGTCCTCTGAGCCTGCTTCAGGGACAGGTGTGGAAGTCGGTGTGCAGGGCACACATGGTAAGTCCACGCCAACATCCCAGCCTTCTAAGCCTTTGATTCCTTTCTTCTACATGATGCCAAGGAAGTTTTGGAAACCTCACTGGAGAACCATTGAGTCCCACTTTCAGCCAACTAATCAATCTCTTAGAGTCACTCCCAGCTGCTCAGCTGACACATTAAATTCAGAATCTACTCCATCCTCCCTGGTCTAACATCCTTAGAATCCATTCCTAAGCACATCCTTCAGATTATCACTATAGAAATTAGTAAACTGGTAAAATCTTGTGATCCCTTTGGAGGAATGCCCCATGGCCTCTCTCTCTACTCCTGTGCTTGGGGGAGGGTCTAGACAGAGGTAGGCCTCCTGGGTCCTGAATCCTCCTGCTCCTCTAGTGACCACTGGTGTTTCTGCCATGGAAACAGTTCTTCAGGAAGCAAAATTTGCTGACAGAGATGCTCAGCTCTATTCTGGTATTTTGCCAGAGATGTTATTTTGATTTTGAAATTGAAGAATCCTTCTGATTATGAGAGGGTTCCAGAGGAAAGAGCCTGAGGAAACGCCCTGGAGTTGGAGTTCTCTGGCCTGACAAAGCTGCTTTTCTGAATTAGTCTTCACAGGCTGGAGCCAATGACTCAATAATCATCTCCCTGGCACCTTAAACTTCCATCTTTATACTCCCTCCAATTGCCAGAAGACTTGAATTGCTATCAAAGACAAACCAAAAAATCAGCAGTTAACTGAGTTCAGGGTCTGCTGAGGAGGAACAGAGATGCTCAACTGAGCAGGAAGCTTCTGGGATGCCTCTGTTGCAGGAATGCCTCTGTTGCAGTGATGCCTCTGTTGCAGAACGTCTTTCACAAGCCCACGCCCCACACACCTCCTCTCCAAGCCTTGCAGCAACCTGGGAGGTAGGTATTATTGCCCCCATTTTATGTGTCAGGCAATGGAGACTCACACCCTCCCCAGTGTGCTTCCCCCACATCCATAGTGTTCCCAGTGATAATTAAAGCAAGACAGGGAGGTTGGCTTTGCATTCTGCAGATGAGGAGACAACAAGTGTGTCTCTGGATCATGGGGGGGTGGGAGGCAGAGGGGAGCGGTAGTGGTGGTAGCAAGCTTCTGGGTCAGTCACGAGGCTATTACTTGTGCTTGGACCACTGACCTTCTGCCCCCAGGAATCTTAAGGGAGCCTTACCCTTTTCTCACAGGCAGGCAGGATGTCTGTTCTCTAGTGCTTTTCCAAATTCCCTAGATGCAGAAGGGAAACCAACTCATGTCATTCCATTTTAATTATGCTTTAGAACCACCTCCTTGAAACTTTAGCTTTGAAAATCCTAGAATTGGCAGCAAAATGGACCCTTCCTGTTATCTAGCAATGTAAAACCTCATGCTGCCTCTGAAATGTACACCAGAAGGTATACGATTCCTAAACTCAAAGCAATCCTCTGCCAAGTGGCCTCAACTCTCAGAAATCACATTCTATGCTTTGAGACTAAAATCATTGACCTGAGTGTACAAGGTTAAAAATTTCATAGGCGAATTCAGCATCGGTGTACAGGTATAACAACGACTCCTTTCTCCAATCTCTTCTTTTTTTAAGCAAGCAAGCTCATATCCTGAGTTACTATTGGAAACTTTCAGGAAGATAAGACTCTGATGAGAGAGCTGGGCCTCCCGGTCAGACAGTTGCATCAGCGGGTGATCTTGCTCTGTCCTTTCCAGCTGTGTAGGGTCTTCAGCAACCCAGTAAGCTCAGTCTCCTTGTGGTAAAATAGGGACAGTAACCCCTTCAGAGGATTTTGTGCAGATCAAATCAGTTGCAGAGCAGGGGGGAACCAGCACAGGGGACAGATGAGAACAATTGCGCTAAACACGCCTTAGTTTTATTCCCTGTGTTCTTGGGACTTTCATTCTGGTCACGTTCTAGAAAAGAATCTTCCACACATCCCATGAATTTCCTTCTGGTTCAACATCTAAAAAGGCTGGGGTTGATACTACAAAACTTGGTAATCGGTGATTCAAAAAACAAACCAACAAAAAGCACGAAGGCACCAAAGCCAAGTCAACCTGCAGATTGTTGTGACTATGAAGGGAAGATCAAGGTAACCTACTAGACTTCGAACACAGAGAGACGTCGTTCACAGTGATTACAGGACAGAAGTGTTCACTGTTACCTACACAACCATAAAATTAGTCAGCAATTTCCAGGGAAAGCTCCTATTCCAAGCAGTAAGAGAATAAGCGAAAACCAAATCCTCCCAATCAAGCTTAAGAACAGGATAAGAGAAATAAGTACACTGCACATGCCAGTCATGAGGAAGGTGAGGCTTTAAATCCCTGGGTGATAGAATTCTGCTGGTGCTTCAGTTTTTATCCTACCCTTCAGAATTACTCCACACTGGGAGTTTAGAATGCAAAATTGCAAAGGCAGTGATGTGGAGGAAATGAGATAACAAGGCTCAGGCTGTGGGTTTTGCAGTGTCGGGTTTGTGTCAGGATGGAACCGACTGGAAAGTACGACTGTTGAGAGACTTGCTGCAAACTTCCCAGTTGAACCCAAGGTTTAGACCCCAGCAACCCAGCTGCCTCCTTCCCTTCCACTGAAATAGAATCTGCTTGACAAACATCCTAAATGTGAAGAAATCTTCCTCTGGGTGGACCCAGCTCTTAGAAATCATCCTTTATGCTTTGAACCTAATTAACAGCAAAGGGTCATCTTATCTTGGCATCCTGATTTTGTTTTTGGTTCACTTTCAACTTCAGTCATTATGAACCAAATCAGTCCGAAAGGGATTAAGGAACAATCTTTCTCATCCCTTCTCTCCATGCTCAGACAGCCCCCACCCCCATTTCTTAGGCCTTGCAGAGAGGATGAAATCCACAAGCACGAGAGTGCCATTAACTGACATTCATCAAAACACTCTCCATTGTTCACAGACACCAGCGGCCAGAGAGGTGGAAATTACTTGGCATTTCATTTTAATCTGTATTGAAGACTTGCCTGACAAAACATATTAAGTGTAAGAATTGCCAGCTTGGGAACGAAGCAATGTTTATGGCTTGCCCCATCTCTTTCTTTTCTAAAGGAGAGGAAATGACACTTCCCCTATTCTCCTCAGCCTTCTGCTGCTCGCCACCCCACCCCCACCCCCATCATCCGTGAAACCTTAACATTTAATTTTCCTCCGTGAGTGAAGCTTTTGTTAGCGGTGTCTATAAAATTGTAATAAACATCTTGTGCCTCTGCACTGGCATCTGAGATTAAACAAAACAAAACAAAATCCAACAAACCCTGCCTTTAATATAGTGTTATCAGTAGCATTTCCCTGGGTGAGGCACATCCTGGTCATCCAACTGCAGACCACGCGAGCCTTGTGCTTCTCTGGAGAGAGACTGTCACCAAACGCTTCTGACAAAGAATGGATGCCATGCTAATGAATGCGCATAATTACCAAGGGACAATGATTCTCCCTGCTGAATTTTGACAGTCATAGAGTACAACAGTGTACGTTTCACGCTTTTGCCACTGCAGTTCATTTTCTTTGGATCCTCAAGTTTTTACTTTCATTCTTCAGTATACTTTCACATCGTGTTAAAAAAAAAAAAAGGCTCTCACAGATGGAAAATTGTTTATTTTTTTCTTCTTTTTTTCTCTCTCTAGATTAGGAAGCTGCTCTTGGGGTGAGTGGCCCACACTTTCTAGGCCTAGGATCAGAGATTCAGGAGAGGGAGAAGGAGAAATGGTGGCGGTCCTATTCAATAGGGGGTGGGAGGCAGATACTGAGGTCACCAGGGAATCACAGGGATACTCAGGCTTTGCCGGTTTTATGCTTTGCTTAGGAACTGTCTGATGTTGTAAACTGGTGCCATCCAGGTATAGGCAAGGTAGAGAAATCCCTGCCCACGTCTTATGTTTTACCATGATAAAAATCTGTGCACTGGGTCACCCAAGGGTTCTGATTTCTGAACTTTCTCTCTCCAAGCTTTAGAGGGCTACAAGTCCCTGAAGGCAGGAAGTTTGGCTTTCAGACTGCTTTGTTGACCTTGGTGAGGGTTATATGGGCCACAGTCTCTCCAGGGAGGCCTCCATTGTCCCTCAGGGGACACCCCAGTTGAAAATACAAAAGAGGTGTTTGTTTCAGCGCTTGCACTGGGCTTCTGCCTCTGCCGTTTCCTGGATATCTGGAATCAAGAGAGGAGAGCAGAGGAAAGGAGAGAGGTGCTGTGTGTCCCCTTCCAGACAAGGTATAGGCATCAAAGTCCTCACACCCAGCACTCCCCTAGCAGGGGTCTCTCCCACCCTTTCAAACTGTAAGCCATGGAGGGGTCCTGGCCAGGACTGCCCACACAGCCCATGGATCTCACAACAGGGTGAAGGTCAAAGGCAATCCTGAGCTTTGTGCTGGGGCACGACTAGGGAAGCTCATTTCAGACTATGGAGAAGCCTCACATCTAACCGAGGCCGATGACCCCAGGAAAACATGTAGGCCAGTGGCCTGGCAGGATGCAGTGGTTTTCTGTCCCACCAAAGGTGTGAGACTTTCTCCCCCGACAAAAAAATGAGTGCCTTAGGTCAAGTTTTGGTGAAAGTATACACATTTTTTTGTGTATGCTCTTTTCTGTACTGCACAATATAAAATTGCTCACAGCTAAACTCATAATGCAACTATCTCAGGCTGATGCCAGAAGAAAAAATTCATGTCAGTGGCTCAGAGGCTTGTACCAATTAAATCCTGAACAGATACAGTTGTTCTTTCCTCTCATGCCCAACGCAAGCTACCTAGATGTGTTCTAAAAATTCACACCTTAGCCCAAAGATGTGACCTTTTGAAACGATGTGGAAAAAATAACACCTATACTGTCTGAAGTCATAATTTCAGTCTGTTACCTTTTCATTTTGAAAGATAAATAATATATGAGAGACTTGCATATGGCCCGATTTTAGGGGCAGATGTGACTGGAATGGTAATTACTTACTAAGTTACAGAAAATCATTTGAATTAACTAAACAATACAGTATAGTCACATCATGTCTAGAAAACATAAGCAAGATGATGTTTGCTCTAAATTTGTTGTATCATAGTTGATTCTTTGCCATATAAAAATTAAGTTAAACAAATAATGTTCTATTAGCTTCCCCTTGAACAAACTGAGAGTCTTTTTCTCCAGGAAGTAATTTCTCAGATCACTGAATGGAATCGCTCAGTTCCTTGGCCCCAGGTTCTGCCTGTGAGATGGACATACCCTGTCTTGTCTTTAAGAAACTCCAAATAACTTAAGCATCTCCTATGGAGCTCCTGGGGCCCTGCTGGCATCTCCCCACATACTCATCCTGGATCCAGCCTGGGGGAAAAGAGGGAACAGACAGGCAGCCTGGGCAGAGAAGCACCAGAGCTAAACTCACAGTTGGAGAGGGGATCCAGCTGAGATGACAGACTGGGAAGCCAGGGTGAGATCCCTAACCATTTCCCACTGCCTTCTATGTTAGCCCATTTGACACTCATCCTAACACTCAACTCTACCTAGAACTATGAGCTTCCTGTATATAATGTGCTAGTATGTCACATGATTCCCCACTGGAACATATGCTCTGAAGATGGGACTCTGACCTGTGTACCTCTATGTCCCAGTGCTAAGAAAAGTGCGTGGCATGTAGTTGATGGTCAATACATACTTATTGGATGAAAGGCTGGGAAGCAATTTTTTTGTTCCAAAAAGCCACCTGCCCTTCCCCTGGTCTTTGCAATACCCCTGACTTTGCACAGGGGTAGCAGAGAGGAAGCAGAGAGGAAGCAGAGAGGAAGCGTGAGAGGAAGCGTGGAAGCTGAAGGAGAACTGGTGAGATCCTAAGCTCAGAACCATGGCTTAGGTTCAAGCCACAATAAAGATGGTAGCAGTTACGAATCAGGGTTGCAGAAAAGAATGCAGTTTGATGCGAAGCAAAGATGAACAAGCTCTCAAATGCTTTAGGGGAAAACTGTGTGTTTATGTATGTATATATGTGTGCCTGCATGTGTGTATGAGAGAGAGAAGGTGAGACATGATCAAGTAGTTAATCTGAGGCCAGAGTATATGGCAATCCATTGTACCATGCTAACAACTTTTCTTTAAGTTTTAAATTATTTTTATTTCGGGGGAATAAATTTTCATTTTCTTTTTTACTTTCTATTTTGAAATATGTCATCCATAAATACATGCTTTTTCATTTTTTTGAGGCAGAAAAAAGTAGGATTTGAAGTAACTGGCATCCCATTTAATGTCAATTTATTTATCATGGTATTGCTTTAAACTTCAATATTGTATGATCCCAGTGAGTACTTCAGAGAGGCCATAAAAAACTGACATCTTCCAGAGTTTATAATGTGCATGTTCCTGTGTATGTGGGTGAAAATGACCCCTACTGGTAAGAAACCTATGGCCATGGGACACTTAGATTGAAAACTCTTCAGTCCTGAGGACAAGGAACAGGTCTTTGAATATTTCTTCAACCAAACATAAACCATGAAAACCTGGATGTGGGTCAAGACCTTACTTTAAGACAGGCAGTGCTATATGGCTATGTATTTACTTCCCTGGCCTAATTGCGAACTTTCCCTTTATACCTCCTTCACTAATTTTGTTGTATTGCCAGCAAGGTTTACTCATAATGCTCATTTCAAGGTTTACTCATAATGCTCAATTTCAATTTATCGGCTAGCCTTTCTTTTTGAGCTGTTAAACCTAGCATCAGTTTAAAAACTTAACTGACTAATTATTATTAATAGAAGAACATCTAGCTAGCCTAAATATTTTTGCTTATATGTGTAGCCTCTTTTTTCATGAACTTTTACATCTCTAAAAGGGAGAAAAAATAAGTTTCACAATCAAATGATTACTTCCCTGTTTTGGAATGAGTCCCAGCATACTTTGTTAGGAAATGCCTACTGCGTGCTGAGTGGTAACATACCAAAGAGCTGAGGCCAGAGCCCTCAGCACATGGGCCTGGGATGGCAGGGCTACCAGCCACTCCCAACCAAGAGCCATTCCTGACCCAGCATGCTTTGGGGTGACAGGGCCCTGAGGTTTGTTAACTATCTTCTACCTGACAATCTTCTTAAAGAGTTAGATTATTCAAAAGAACATTGTGATAAATGATTAAAAAAATGTGTCTTTCATCTAATCATGAGAAAACATCACAAAAACCCCAAAGAAGAGATATTTTCTGTTCTCTTCAAAAACATCAATTTTTGAAGGAGTATCACAAAGACCAAGGGAGGAGTGAGTGTTACAAGAAAGGCTGAGGGACTGCTTCAGAATACTGAGATCAAAGAGATGTAATCAAATGCAATGCATGCTACTGGACTGAATCCTGGATCAAGGGAGAAAAAAATTTCTGTAAAGGGCATTATTGGGAAAAGTGGCAAAATTTGAATATGAACTGTCATACTGTATCAATACAATCACTATAATACCGATTCAGTCGTATCAA
This sequence comes from Tarsius wallacei, assembly GCA_963574415.1. Taxonomy (NCBI): domain Eukaryota; kingdom Metazoa; phylum Chordata; class Mammalia; order Primates; family Tarsiidae; genus Tarsius; species Tarsius wallacei. The sequence goes on along the minus strand of CAUYQG010151988.1, from coordinate 13,068 downwards.
TACACTATTATATCAATATTAAATTTCCTGAATTGCATAACTGTACTTGGCTATGTTCTTGGGATATACATGCTAGAATATTTAAAGATAAACTAACTCTCAAATGGTTTAGGGAAAACTGTGTGTTTACATATGTATATATGTGTGCCTGCATTTGTGTATGAGAGAGGAGAGACTAGGGTATATGGAAATCCATTGTACTATGCTAATAATTCTTCTTTAAGTTTTAAATTATTTTTATGTTGGAATAATCTTTCATTTTCTTTTTACTTTCTATTTTGAAATAGTCATCTGTGAATACATGCCTTTTTCATGTTTTTAGGGAGGCAGAAAAAAGTAATATTTGTAGTAACTGGCATCCCATTTAATGTTAATTTATTTATCATGGTATTTCTTTAAACTCCAATATGTATGATTCCAGTAATTACTTCACGTACCACATAATCTTATACTGCTTCTTAATTTTCTTGTGTCTTGTTGAAAAGCTGTTTGGGAGGAAAAATTTTAAATGAAAGTAGGTAAAACGGGTGGTTTGTACTTTTCTTCCAACAGTATGATGTGGTTGAAATCACATAATGCCGTTTGGTTTTTTAATTAAGTCAGAAAAATAAATTCCTAGTAGTTAAATAGAACTTCTTCTATTTGGTGATTTGGGGGGATTAGTGTGGTCAGAGGTCCTGAGAGGCTGGATGATCTTCATATATGTTTAGTCATCAAGGGGTATTCACTTTTAGCAAGAAATGTCAACACAAATGTTGCCTCTTTGATACTAAAATATTCTTTCTTCCATTCAAGTTGCAGATGATCAAAAAGATACAAGCAAGAATATTTTGCTTGGCACATGGCCTAAAAGTTCTAAATTTATGTATTCTATTTTTGCTTCTTTCTCAGATTGGATTAGTTACTAGGCAACTGAAGTATTTAATTTCATTTGCTAATAGTAGTTACATTTTAATAGAGGCAGCTAGTGTATATGACCAACGCTGCCAATACAAACACAGCCCCAACACCCAGCCTCTGACATCCAGCCTTTGTCAGTCAGTAGTGCACACTACTTCATTCTAATTGCAGACAAATACTATTTGCATTCTTATAGTTTATTTGACTTACGTTTCCAGGAAAAGGGATGCCTTTTTAAAAATTATTTATAGAAAAAAATTTTAGTGAGTTTTTTTGTTTTTGTATTCAAAAAGCTGCATGTTTGTAACATCCTAAATTCTCTTTGGACTTCTGGCTCAAGATGGTAGACCAAGCACAACTATTTTCTTCCCCCTCACCAAGAAAGAAAATAAATCTCTAACAGTATTGAAAGGTGTCCCAGATGAATTTCTGGAAGACGGAAAGCAGGTGGGGCAGGTTGATAGGAAAATTACAATAGTGAAAACTGCTACCCCACACAAGCCCAGCACCAGGCTCAGCAGACGGAAGAGAGTCTTCCCAGTGGTATGCTGAACAAACTCCAAATTTGGAGACAGGGCAAACCATAGGACACTTACAAGAGAAACAAGTTAAAAGATAGTCTATACATGCATGGATCAGTGCTTCCTGCTCCTTCCCCAAGTATGCAGAAAGCTGGAGGCTATTTGTGTGCTCAGGCTTGACCCATGAGAATAGCTCTTAAGACTGGGAATTGGTCTAGGATGGGTGGGGGCTGTCCTCCTGGATGCTGAGTCGAGCATGTTAGTCAGAGGGCACAACGTTCCTCAGCAGACAGAGTAGAGAGTAAGGAGAGGAAAAAAGCAACACAAGTGTTCAGAAATGAGCTCTGGGAAACTGCTCTGCAAAGCAAAGCTTCCCTCTGCCACCCCATGGGGGTCCCCAGTGCCTGTCTGCCCGCTTCCCAGGCACCCTGAAGTGAAATCTGCTGTCATACCACCACTAACTGACACGTGGCTCTTAGTCATTCCTTCTGTTCAGAGGCGAGATCTGTAGTGGAAACCAAGGGCACATGACTGCCGAGGGAAACACATGACAATCACCAACACTAATTCACACATTTCTGCATTTTTAAATATGAATGGACAAGCAAGAACGATCAGACATTGGAGGAAATCATTTGCACAATAGAGAAAGATGAAGATAAACAGAACTGGCCTCCAATGCACAGAACAGAATTTATACACTACATATACAAACAGGGATAAGTCCAAATATACCAGGATCTAGAATAAAAACAAAGAGTTTAAATTCTCCTAGTAGTTGATAAGACTTTCAGATGGGAAATGGATAGAACCAAACTGTATGTTATTTTCAAAAGACTTAAAATGATATAACAGAGAATGACAGGGGGCTGGGCACGGTGGCTCATGCCTGTAATCCCAGTACTTTGGAAGGCTGATATGGGAGGATCACTTGAGGCTGGGAGTTTGAGACCAGACTGAGCAATATAGCCAGACTTTGTCTCTACATAAAATTAAAGAAAAACTTAGCCCGTAGTCCTAGCTACTCAGGAGCTGAGATAAAAGTATTGTTTGAGCCCAAGAGTTTGAGGTTGGCGTGAGCCATGATCATGCTGCTGTACTCCAGCCTAGGCAACAAAATGAGATCCTGTCTCTAAAAAATGAATGACTGGAAAGAAACCAAATGAGTGTTATCAAAAAGAAAGAAAGAAAGAAAAAAGCAATACTAATGTTAGGCAAAAATAGAATTCAAGGTCAAAGGCAAGGGAATATTTTATATGGATTAAAGATATAGTTCGGAAGATAATTAATCACAAACTTTTTTCATTGAACAACACAGCATGGAACTGTGTAACAAGTCTCAGAAATGCAAGCAGAAACTCTTAGTTCCTGATTATGGTGGGAATCTTTAGCGTATCTTTCTCAGAAATTGACAGACTAAGTGGATCAAAAAATAGGTAAAGATATAGATGATTTAAATACACAATCATTGAGCTAGATGATTCTCATATTTAATCTCAATTTTCAGCTTACAGAAAACATGTATGTTCAAATTTCCATGGAGCACTTAAAAGATTTGACTAAGTATTCAGATGAAATAAAATCTTAATAAAACTCTCACAAGGGGACTACTACAGATCTCTTGGCACTCTAATCCAAGAGTAATTTATAAAAGAAAATCAAAGCTGAAATTAGAGACCATATAGCAATAAACGATAATGTGAATACTCAGCTTAAAATCTACAGGATGTATCAAAGAAGGACTCGAAGTTTAAAATGCATGTGTAAAACAAGAATACTGAAAATTCACAAAACAATCATCTCAAAAAATTTTAAAGAAGAGGTAAACAAACTAGAAGAAAGGGATTCAATAAAGAAAAAAAAAACAGTATGATGAAATTAGAAAAGTCAGTTTGATCATTAAACTCCCAAAATTTAAGATCAGTAAAAGAGACCAGTCTGATTTTTTAAAAAAGGTAAACAAAACAAACAGGAATAATAAAGAGGACACAACTACAGACACGGATTTGATTTCAAAATCACTAGAGTGTATATATGTAAATACCAATATCTTTGAAAAAATTTTGGAAAAATAAATGTGGTAATAAAAACAAAATAATTTTCTAGAAACAAAAAACTATTAAAATAACTCAAAAAGAGGCAGAAAACCTGAAAAGATTCCCCCCCAACCAGGTCCCAGGCCCAGATGGTTTTACTACTCACTATTTTTTTTTTTTTTTACTTTTAGCAACCTTTAAAGTGTAAAGTACATATTAATTCCTGTGCTAGACTGCATAGAACATAGAAAATATATAAAGCTTCTCCATTTATTCTACAAAGCTAACATAACCTAGATACCAAAAGTGGATAGTATGGCACTAAAATAGCAAAGTATAGACCAGAGTTCAACAACTCAAAATGCCTACAAAAGCCAGGCAGGACACTTAATAGGAAGAAATTTAATATTTAATAGGAAATTTAGTATTGATTTAATAGAGTGACCATAGGAAGAATGTATGACCCGGCTGAAAGAGGTTATCAATTTGGTGTACTACAGGAGTTAAAAATGCAATCTTATTAACATACATAAGCAAAAATCCTAGTATAATTTCCTAAATCAAAATTAGTAGTGTCTTAAAAGAGTAACACAACATGATCTAGGAGAGTTTATCCTAGGAATGCAAGAATGACTCAACATCAGAAAAATCTATTACCATAATTCAACTCATTAATAGATAGGGGAGAAAAAAAAATCACACAATCATCTTGAAAAATTCAGTAAAGACATTTGAAGAAACACCATGTATGCTCCTACAGAAAACTATAAAACAATCTACTTAACATTGACATATGAGAAGTAAGAGATCATGAATGATCATCACTATTATTGCGAGTCCATATCACACCAGTGGTCTTAGGAAAGGCAGAGGCCAGAAAATGAAGTGAGATATAATTACTGGAAAGGAAGAGAAAATAAAGTACTTTTTGAAATTTGTGATTGTTAGCCTCCCAAATCCAAGATCATCAACTTGAAAATGATTACAATTATTAAAATTGTTTAGTAAGGTGTCTAGGTAGATCTGTTATCTATATCTACATATCTACATCTATATCTATATCACCACAACATGGAGATACAGATATGAAAATGCAAGCCAGGCTCGGTGGCTCAGCCTGTAATCCCGCACCTTGGGAGGCTGAGGTGAGTGGATTGCCTGAGCCCGCGGGTTCGAGACCCGCCCGGGCAACTTGGTGAGACCTCATCTCTACAATATATCAAAAAATTAGCTGGGTGTGGTAGCGCGCACCTGTCGTTCCATCTACTTGGAAGGCTGAGGCGGAAGTATCGCCGGAGGCCAGCAGGTCGAGGCTGCGGTGGCCGGGAGCAGCCACTGCACTCCAGTCTGGGCGACTGAGTGAGACCCCAATTCAAAAAAAAAAAAGAAAAACAAAAAGAAAAATGCAAAGAAGAAGGAATACTAGCTAGAAACCTTGGGTTCCACAGAATGACACAATGATGAGTTTACAGGGATTTCTTTTTGCTCATGTATTCCAGACATAGAGGTGAAGAAGCTAACAACCTGGAAATGCATTGGACATAGATGAAAAAGTTAAATAAAAGTCCCCTCAAATCCCAAATTCTCTCAGTAGCCAAAGAACCAGAAAAGCACCATCATAAATGTTTATATTAGAAAAGAGAAGACTCAAATAATAAACTCCTACACTCAAGAACTTAGAAAAAGGAGAGCAAAATAAACCTAAAGCAAGCAATGAAAGGAAATAATAATGAGCAGAAACCACTGAAACTGAAAATAGAAAAATAGAGAAAAGGAATGAAACAAAATCTGATTCTTAGAAAAGGATCAAGACAATTGACAAATTTCTAGAAAGTCTCACAAGACAAAAAAGAAAGAAAATGGAAATTACCAATATCAGAAATTAAAACACAGGATATTACTACAGACCCTGTAGATAAACAGGATAAAAACGAATTAGTATGAACAATTCTACATACATACATTTGATAATGTATAAAAGAATGAACTAATTCCTCAAAACACCAAGCACACCCAGTATGAAATAGGTAATTTGAGTAGCCCTGTAACTATTAAGAAAATTAAATTTGTAATTTAAAATCTCCTGAAATAGAAACCTCTTAGTCCAGATGGTTTCCTAGGAGAATTTCACCAAAGAAGAATTAACCCCAACTCTACACACTGTCTTCCAGTAAATAGAAAGGAGGAAACAGTTTTCAACTTATGTTATGAAGCCAATATCACCCTAATATCAAAACCAGACAGGAAGAGTATTAAAAAGAAAGTTACAGACCAATATCTCTTATAAAAATAGATGCAAAAGTCCTTAACAAAGCATTTGCAAATAAAATTTAGCAATATAAGGAAAGGAGTTACACATCATGACCAAGTGGAGTTTATCCCAGAGAACTGGTTCAGTATTCAAAACTCCATCAATATAATCCATCATATTAACAGGCTAAAGAAGAAAATTACATGATCTTATCAGTTTATGTAGAAAAAATATATGACAAAGTTCGACACCTATTTATGATTTTTTAAAAACTCTCAGTAAAAAGGGATAAGCAGGAGCTTCTTCAACTTGATAAAAAGCATCTACAAAATGATCCACAGTTAATACTGTACTTCATGATGAAACACTGAATACTTTCTCTGTAAATGGGACAAGGCAAGGATGTCTGCTTTCACCACTCCTATTCAACACAGTACTGGAAGTTCTAGCCAGTGCAATAAAGCAAGAAAAGAAATAAAAAGCATAAAGAACAAAAAAAGAAGAAATAAAGTTATCCCTATTTTTACAGAGCATGCAATCATACAGAAAATCCCAGAGAAATCTAAAAACAAAACAAAACAAAAACAACCAAAAAACTCCTAGAACTCATAAGAAAGTTCAGCAAGGTCACAAGTACAAGATAAAGATAATAAACATACAAACAATTATATTTCTTCATGCTAACAATGAATACTTACATGCTGAACTTAAAACTACAATACCATTTATATAATCAATTAAAAAAAAGAAATACATGTTGTGAAATAAGAAATATACATATTGGTCTCTGTCCCCAGTTCCTGGCTCAGACCTCCTAAAATCCTTGTAATTTCCTGAGCAATAGTGGTACTCAGAGAATCTTTTGTTCTAATGCTGGTCTCTGCCCTAGATCCTGACACGCAGCTCCTGAATCCCTTAGAATTTTTTGATGATAGGAGCATATTTTGTTCTTTTTTTTTTTTTTTTGTCGGAGTCTCACTCTGTCGCCCAGACTGGAGTGCAGTGGCTGCTCCCGGTCACCGCAGCCTCGACCTGCTGGGCTCCGGTGATCCTTCCGCCTCAGCCTTCCGAGTAGCTGGAATTATAGGCGCGCGCTACCATGCCCGGCTGATTTTTTTTATTTATTGTAGAGATGAGGTCTTGCCAAGTTGCCCAGGTGGGTCTCGAACCCGTGACCTCAGGCAATCCACTCACCTCAGCCTCCCAAAGCGTGGGATTACAGGCTGAGCCACTGAGCCTGGCTCATATTTTGTTCTAATGAGGCAACTATTGGTGGGCTCCTGGATGGGGGCTGGTGGCCAGAACCATAAATATGACCAAGTGTGGAGCTTGAAGTAGGAAGAGGGGCTAATTCATCATGCCAACGTAATGAAGCCTCCAAAAAAATCCCTGAACTATGGGGCTTGGAGAACTTTCAGGTAGGCAACCACACCCACGTGCTAGGAGAGTGGTACACTCCAACTCCATGGGACTAAAGTTCCTCTGCTCAGGACCCTCCCAGACCTTGCCCGATAAACCTCTTTTATCCAGCGGTTCATCTGTATCCTTGAACAAATCCTTTATTAATAAGGCAGTAAATGTAAGTAAAGTGTTTCCCTGAATTCTGTGAGCCACTCTAGCAAATTAATTGAACCCAATGAGGGGGTTGTAGGAGCCCTAATTTATAGCTGGTCAATCAGAAGCATAGGTGACAATCCACTACCTGTGATTGGCATTGGAAAGGAGGGACAGTCTAGAGAATTGCTTGGTGGGTAGGGAAATGCCCCCACACATGTGGTGACAGAAGTGTTATGTGGAGTGGTATGTGTATAGAGAGAAAAATCAGTTTTTTTTTCCATTTATACATACAAATCTAACAAAATTTGTATAGAACTTGGTTGGTGAAAACCACAAAATGTGAATGAAAGAAACAAAAAATCTGAGTAAGTGGAGAGGCATACTGTGTTCATAAATTTGAAAACTCAACATAGTAAAGATATCAATTCTGCCCCAAATAATACAGATTTAGTGAAACCCTTAACACAATCCCTATGTTTTGTAGGTATAGACAAGATTATTCTAAAATGTATAAGTAAAGGTAAAAGAAAAAGGTCAAACAATTTTGAAAAGGTATAAAGTAAGATGAATCAATTTGCCTGATTTTAAGACTTATTATATAGCTATAGTAATCAGGAATGGGTGGTATTGGTGGAAGAATTGACCCATGTTATTTCCCAATTGATTTTTGACAAAGGTACAAAAGTGATTCAGTAGAGAAAAGGTAGCATTTTGACAAACATTAATAGGTTAAACAAGCCGGACTCGGTGGCTCAGCCTGTAATCCCGCGCCTTTGGGAGGCTGAGGTGAGTGGATTGCCTGAGCCCGTGGGTCCAAGATCTGCCTGGGCAACTTGGCGAGACCTCATCTCTACAATAAATTAAAAAAATCAGCTGGGCATGGTAGTGAGCGCCTGTAATTCCGGCTACTTGGAAGGCTGAGGCGGAAGGATCGCTGGAGCCCAGCAGGTCGAAGCTGCGGTGGCCGGGAGCGGCCACTGCACTTCAGTCTGGGCGACAGTGAGATTCAAACTCAAAAAAAAAAAAAAAAAAAAATAGGTTAAACAAACAAAAAAGAACCTCAACTTAAATCTCACCCCTTGTACAAAAATTAACTTAAAATGGATGACAGACTTAAATATAAAACTATATACCTTAGAAAAAAAATCATATGAGAAAATCTTCAGAATCTGGGGCTAGGCAAAGAATTCTTAGACATGACACCATAAAAGAAAAAAATTGACAATTGGACCTTAGCCAAATTAAAAACTTCTGCTCTGCAAAAGACTCTATTAAGAGGATAAATAGACAATGTGCAGATTGGGAGAAAATATTTAGAAAACGCTTATCTGCAAAGGGTTATTATCTCGAATATACAAGGAACTCACTAAGCTCGATATTAAAATAACAATCCAATGGGCAAGAGACATGAATGGACATTTCACTATAAAGGATATAGAGGTGGCAAATATGCACTCAGCACGACTATCCACTAGGGAAATGCAAATTGAGACCACAATGAGATTTCATTCTACACCTCTTAGTACAGATAAAATTAAAAACAGTGACAGGACACAATGCTGGAGAGGATATGGAGAAACCTCATCTCTCATACATTGCCTGTGGGAATGTAAAATCATATAGCCACTTTGGAAAACAGTTTGGCAGTTTCTTCAAAAACTAAACATACAATTGCTATATGACCTAGCCATTGCATTCCTGGGCATCTGTCCCAGAAAAAGCAAAACTTACATTCACATGAAAATCTGTAGGCAATTGTCCATAGCAGCTAGCTTTACTTGTAACAGCCCCAATATGGAAACAACCAAAATGTTCCTCAATAGGTAAATGGTTCAACAAACTATTGACATATGCAACAACTTGGATGGACCTCAAGGACATTATGCTAGGCCAGCTGTGGTGGCTCACGCCTGTAATCCCAGCACATTGGAAGGCAGAGGCGAGAAGACTGCCTGAGCCCAGGGGTTCAAGGCTAGCCTGGGCAACTTGGAGAGACCTCGTCTCTACAATAAATTAAAAAATTAGCCGGGCATGGTGGTGCAAGAAAGTGGTCCAGCTACTTGGAAGCCTGAGGCAGAAGGATCGCCTGAGCCCAGCAGGTTGAGGCTGCAGTGGCTGTGAGCGTGCCACTGCACTCCAGGCTGGGTGACAAAGTAAGACTCTGACTTAAAAAAAAAAAAAAGAAAAAAAGATATTATGCTGAGCAAAAAAAAGTCGATTAAGAAAGATCACATACTACAGGATTCCATTTATATACCATTCTCCAAATGACAAAATTACAGAGATTGAGAATAGGTTAGCAATTGCCAGGGCCTAGAGTGGTGAGTAAAAGTAGGGTGGGTATGACTACAAAGATGAAGCATAAGGGAGATATTTGTGGTGATGAATAATTCTGTATCTTCATTGTGGTGCTGGTTACAGAAATCTACAAATGTGATACACAACATAGGATTATATAAACCCATTGTACCAATGTCAAATTTCTGGTTTCAATATTGAATTATAGTTTATACAATGTAACCATGGTGGTGGGAGAGACTGGGTAGAGGGCCAGGACCTTGGGATCTCTGTACTAACTTTGTAACTTTCTGTGAATCTATAATTATTTCAAGATAAAAAGTATTTTTTTAAAGTTACTAAACATTAGAATACAATCTACCCGAGACAGGGACCTTGCCTGTTCTTTGATGTATCCTTAGCACCTAAGCAATGCCTGGTCCATAGTCGGTGCTCAATTAATATTTGATAACTGCATGAACACATACAGAATATTATTTTTTGTTTTTGTTCTTAAAGGCATATGATTATAAATGGCCAAGTGTCTAGACCCATAAACACTATTTGGTAAACAGTGGTTGTTTCTAGGGATAGAGCAGAGGTGGGTAGAGATGAAGTTGGGATGGGGTGAGTAAAGAAAGATCTTATAAACAAAGCAGAAACACATTTTACTCATTTATGACTTCATCATTCCAAAAGGACCTTTCTAAACTTAATGATTTTTAAAAGCTTATCCTTAAAAAAGTAAATATAGCCATCTAGAAGGGAATACCCTCTTCATTCTACTGTTCTAAGCATTGGTGAGTGGAGGAGTCTTGCAGCATAAACATAAGACAGTGGGTAAGTTACGACAGCAGTGGGCCATTGTACACCATCATACTTTCCAGCTGTAGTTTTAACCTGCTTTCCAGGGTGATCTGACACAACTCTGAATGATTAATCTCAGGGTGGAGAACACATGGTATATATAAAGAAAGTCCAGGTAATTTTAAAATTTCAAACAGATACTATATTATGTAAATATCTACTTATTTGAGAATCTCTCTCTTTTTCCAGCTTTCTCTTGCCCTTCTGTTACGAAGCACCATGCAACACACTTTTAAAGCACTGTCTTGAATAACAGTGGTGTTTCAACCAATTAATTAATTGGTTGGTTATATTATTAATCTCCCTTTTAACCTCTGTTCTTCTACTAGATCATGTCTTGAAGGAACCTATTTTAGGACACCCTTGTACCCATCCATGTATAAAAAGGCCACAGCAGACAATGCAACCTTAATTAATAACATTTCAAATTTACATTATATCACATAGTGTGTTAGGCTTCTTAGGGCGCCCTCACCTACATCTCTATAAAACCATGTAATAGCCCTTTGAGGTAGACAGAATAGAAACAATCTCAAGAAATGAAATAGTATTATGCCTAACATTTCACATGTGGGCAGTGGATGAGTCAGAAACGGAACCAGAGATTTCTGCCTCCCATTAGACCACACTTATGTGTTCTAGAAGGCATACTGGTAGGGAAATAAACCCATTATTTGTTATAGCCTTACAGAAAAGGAGTGGCTAATTGCAGCGGTGCTGTTTCACTTTGTTTTTCCCTGCTTCACTTAACACTTCAACTTTAAACCTATTCTTCTCCTTAAATGTAATTTGAAAAAATCAGTAGATATTCATTAAAGACTACTGTAATCATTTAGAGACCCCAGCATATTAGTTGTAGAAGGGACTACTTACTTTCTGAGGAACCATGCATGGAAGAACTCTAGAAGAAAGCAATCTTCTGGTACCAAAGGCATCCTTAATTTTAAAAGAATTATAATAATCTTTCCAAAGCAAAGGCAAAACATTCTTCTTGTTTTTAGGAAAAAAAATCTGGTGAAGTACAGCAAAATAAGTACAAAGGAATTGTGAAGTCTTTGTTACCATTGCTAAAAGACAGCAGATTTATTAAGTCGGACAAAGGGTGTAAGCTCACATACTGCTTAAAGTTTTAAACCGCCTTCTTGGTGAGAAACATGATTATTAAAGGTTGTGCCTGAATGGCTGTGGAAGGAAAATGAAGCTGCAAAATGAATGTGTCAAAAATAACGTACAGTAAAAAGTATGGAAAACAGTAAGTTGGAGAGACTGTTAAATACAAGGGGACTAGGATGCCGGCAGGTACTCTTTTGAATGAAGCCTTTCCCAATGCTGCCTCAGGAGGGCCTTTGAGGTCAGTGGTTCTCAAACGTGGCTGCACAATGGATTCACGTGGGCTGCTTGACAAAGTATTAATGCCTGCATCCCTCCTCAAGAGATTCAATTTATTTAGTCTAGGGTGAGTCTGAAAGAGGGTTTCTAAAGGCCCTCCAAACCCAGGTAACGTTAATGTACAGCAAGGGTGCGCTCCCTGAACCCCAGATACTATAGGTTGGGGGGGCATTCTTCACATACACCCTCCACTCCATGCCTGGCTCCATGGTTATTAAAAACCTAGGGAACACAAAGAGCTGAAAACATGGGAGGCAGAGGGCCAGACTTCCCAGGAGGGGTACCCGCCTTTATGGTTAAAATCTGTTATGAAGCAGCTCAGGAAGCCCTGCACAGCCCCTTGAGTCCAGGGGCTTACTGTACCTCTGCTTTATAAATCTCTTTCTAATTTTTAGAGCCCCCCCCCCCTTTCGTTTTATGTTTCAAGAAAAAAAGAAAATGATATTTGGCAAGGGTTAGCAATTCATCACTACCCATCTGGATTTGGGAAAATCAGTCTTGTCATTCATCGGCCAAGAATTACTTTTTCCCACATTGACCTGGTGAGAACATTTCTAATATCATGGCTTAAAAACCTTTCTTTGAAAAACCAAGTGAGTTAGGATTAAGAGAGAAAACGGTCCTTTTCTCCTGTTACTGCTGTGAGTGAATTCTGACACTTTTAGTCAAAGAAGCAAAAACCTGCACACCCCATAGACTAAATGAGATCCAATTTGCTGAACAAGCAGGAAAGAAGGCAAAGACCTGAGGAGGAAGGCAGTAAAGCCATCATTGCTATCCATGAGAGGCTGTTGGAAAAAGCTGCCTGGGGGAGGGAGGGTGTGAACTTTAAATGTTTTAGGTCAGGCCCAAGAAGAGCAGGAGATGGAGGCCAGGGGCTAACTCAAGCAAGAGCTTCTCAGAATTACCTGTGATCAACATCATCCAATTTAATCATCTAAGAAGGATAAATAAGTCTTTTGATTTGGACCTTCACATAAAAAGGCAGAAATTGCTGGGTGTAGTGGCTCACGCCTGTAATCCCAACACATTGGGAGACCGAGGCAGGAGGACTGACCAGCCTGGACAACATAATGAGACCTCATCTCTACAAAAAAAATTTTTTTAAATTAGCCAGATATGGTGGCATGTGCCTATAGTCCCCCAGCTACTTGGGAGGTTGAGGCAGAAGGATTGATTGAGCCCAGGAGGTCGAGGCTGTGGTGATCTGTGATTATGCCACTGCACTCCAGACTAAGTGACAGAATGAGACCCCTACGAAAAAAAAAAA
>CAUYQG010151981.1:0-26228 GCA_963574415.1 Tarsius wallacei | reverse complement strand
TCAAAGTGCAGGACTACAGGCTGAGCCACCGAGCCCAGCTACAATTTGTAATTTTAAAAGGGGTCATCAGAGAAGGGGACATTTGAATGGATCCCACAGTGGTGAGGAGGTCATATGAACATCCAGAGAAATAGCGAATAGCAAGTGCAAAGGCCCTGAGGTGGGGCATGCCTGAGCTGTGTGAGAGGTATCAAGGAGGCCAGTGTGCCTGGTTCAGACAGAGTGGGGAGATTGGGAGGAGTTGAGGTCATGGCCTAAGCAACCTACTGAAATGACTTTGGCTTTTACTCTGGGCATGATAAGAAGCCCATGGAGTGTTCTGAACAGAGGAGGGATGTGATTTGACTTATATTTACTAGAATTGCTTACAGGGTGTGTGGAGGGCAAGGGAAGAAGCAGGCAGATCAGAGAGGAGGCCCTTATGACAATTCAGGGAGAGATGATGGTAGCTTCATCCAGGTGATTGCATTGGAGCTGGTGAGAAGGGCTGGATTTGAAGGTGGAAGTGACTTGCTGATGAACTAGATATGGGATATGAAAGAGCAGAGTTCATAGATATTGATCTTCCATATGACCCAGCAATCCCCCCTTGGGAATATACCCAGAGGAACTCAAATCTTTCTACAAAAAAGATACCTGCACACGCGTATTTGTTGCAGCTCTATTCACAATAGCAAAAACATGGAACCAACCATGGACTGCATTAAAAAAATGTGGTACATATACACAATGGAATATTATGCAGCTACAAAGAAGGACAAACATATGGACTTTGCAGCAGCTTGGATGGATTTAGAGTCTGTCATACTGAGCGATCTATCACAAAAACAAAGAACAGAGTACCATATGTTCTCACTCATAAGTGGACCTTGAGCAATTATCATAATACTATAAGAAAGGGATTAGCAGTAGTGGGAAACTGCCAGGGGAGGAAGGGGTACACCTCATCAGCAAGGGTAGCTACAGAATGAACATTTGTATACCTAACCCTGAACTGTACCCCACATCTTTAAAATAAAAATAAAAGAAAGAGAAGCGTTCAGAGTGACTCGATATTTTTGGCCTGAGCAATTGGAGGAATGGATTTATCATTACCTGTGCTGGGAAATACTTTGGTAGGAGCAGGGTTTGGGAAAAGACTAGGAGCTTGATTTTGGACCTGTCAATTTTGAGATGGCTACCAGGCTTCCAAGTAGAGATGCTGAGCAGTTTGACTTGTGAGCCTAGAGTGTAGGCATAAGGTCAAGGTTGAACATGTTAATATAATTTGAGAATCTTCATCAGCATGTAGATGGTATGAAAAGCCAAGAGATCAGATGAGATCTCTAAGGGATTCGGTGTAATTAGAGAAGTGAAATTGTCCAAGAACTGAACCATGGCATAGGCCAAAGTTAAGTGGTCACGGAGATGAGAAATCAGCAAAAGAGACCATGAGGTAGGAGGACGCCAAGGCTTCAGTGTCCAGGAAGTTGAGGGAAGGGATGCAGAAGGGGGAGGGACAGCAGAGTGACCAACTGTGTAAATGCAGTCAGGCCATGCCACTTAGGCATAGAACGTGTGGGGAGGGGGATTGTGCATGTGTAAGGGTTTTTTTGGAGCTATGATTTATAAGTGAAAAAATAATTGTATAAGTTTTTTTTTTGAGTTGAAGTCTCACTCTGTCACCCAGGCTGGAGCACAGTGGCACACTCACGGCCACTGCAGCCTCGACCTGCTGGGCTCAGGAGATCCTTGCCTCAGCCTTCCAAGTAACTGGAACTACAGGCATGTGCTACCACATCCGGCTTATTTTTGGATTTATTGTAGATATGAAGTCTCACCAAGTTGCCCAGGTTGTTCTTGAACCCCTGAGCTCAGGTAATCCTCTCACCTCAGCCTCCCAAAGTGCTGGGATTACAGGCTTAAGCCACTGCACCCAGCCTTTTAAGAGTTTTGAAGGACTGTCAGTTGGAGAAAGAGGGAAAGGACATTTCAAGAAGAAATTATTTTAAACAATGTCAAGGGAACTGAAAGTGAATGTCTTCAATGGAGTGCTGAGTAATTTGGGGTATGGTTGGTGAGATGCTGGGAGATGAGGTCGAAAAAGTCCCGAGGGACCTTGAATGCTCAGCTGAGGAAAAGGGAAGAATTGGAAGTCATTTGCTGAGACTGACCACTAATTAATAAAATTATTCCAGTTAATTTTCATGGCAAAATAACCAGATCAATATTGTTTCCGTTTTACCCATGTGGACAGTGACACTCTGGTGAAGTAACTAGCCTTTCACCCGACTACTTACTTGTAAGTGCTGGAACTAGAATTCCAACTTAGACTCGTCTTGCTCAAAGCCTTGGCAATTTTCAAGGAACCTGACTGCCTTCCTCAGAGGTTTAAATGGAAGTGTTTGAACCACCGAGTAGCGCAATGTGAACTACCAGATCAATGTTTTGGGTAGGTATCTGGCCGAAGCATGGGTCATGGGTTTGAGGTAGCCCTGGTCTCTGAAATCATCTCAGTTGGGTAAACACCTATATAGCCTACATGTGCTCTTGAATTGTTAACCTTGTATTTTCAACCAGGTGAGCAAGGTTGGCCAGGGGAACCATACCCTCCAGAGCAGGGAGCACACACTGGGGTGTTGATTGGAGAAAACTTTACACATATTTGCCCTCAGCAGATGGACCCTGTTAGTGGTCCAACATGATTTTGTCAACATCTGTGGCATGTTTCATCATGTGGAGCATCTGATACCATTTAGACAAAAGACCTGAAAAAAAAAATAAAGCCCAGGAACAACCCAATTAAAGGAAAAAAGCTCCACTTTTCACGCAAATCTAAGGAGACCCATTTTCAAGTCAATGTCATTACAGTCACTTGAGGGAGCTTAATTCTCAGAGTGTCTTCTGCACTAAGACCTTATTACAATGATGGGTGTAAAGAAATATCCATGAGATGTGCACATCAGAGGATAACGAGAACCCCAAACCATGACATATCCAATGAACTGTTTAATTGGAAAGGATTTTATCGGAGACGACGGCCGTCCTCCTGGCTCTCCAGCTATGATGGGAAGTTATGGAATGTCGATCATCATCAACACTGCCCATAACCCAATGGCAGGATGAAATAATATAAATGCAAATTATGCTGTAATTAAAGAGGAAAGAGGCAAGAAGCAAAAACATTTAGCTGAGCATGGACTTCAGAGTCCTCCACTGCCTTTGAGAGTCCAGCAGGCACGTAGGATTTGCTTTGAAATAATCTGCTTATGCTGTTGATGGGGGCAGGAGGTTAATGAGAAGGAGTTGCAGGGACGGCTTTGAGGGAGCCTGAACAACACCATGGCAGACAGTTGCTTGCGGGGGGGCGGGCGTCAGGTGGGTGAGAGTCTGACCTTTCACACAAGGAGAAAGGCGGGATCCCTGTTATTTGCTGTGTCTTTCCCACCACTGTTTGGGATCAGTTTGTGGGGACCCATCACTGGGGTGTGATAAAAAAAAGAAATAACGGGGGCATTCTTCATATGGGGTGGCAATGCGAAGACTTTTAAGTTAAATTAACTTTTTTAAAATTTAATTTTTTGAGTGGTTCTAACATTCAGTTTCAAAATAAAATACACAAACAAGTAAAAATTCTTTTTCCTCACCTTTAGCTCCTGCCCAGGACCCCAACCCCAGGGACCACTGTTGCTAGTGTTCTTGGTGTTTTTTCAGAGTGTTTTTGTGTTTATACAAGCAAATATTAACATATACTCTTATTTTTCTCCATTTAAAATTTTATTTTATTTTTGTTTTTGTTTTATTTGAGCTGTGGGGTACATGTGAGGTTTTACTACATATGTAAATTGGGTGCAGGTGCAGATTGGGCTTCTAGCAAGCCTTCTCTCTCCCTGATAGTGGGCCTAGTACCCAGTACGTGGTTCTATGCCCCTTCTCCTCCTCCCTCCTTCCATCCCCTAGTAGTGTCCAGGGGTCTGTTATGTCCACCCTTGTGCTCAGGTGTCCAGTGATCAGAGCCCATTTATGAGTGTCAGTGTGTGGTATTCAGTTTTTTGTTTCTGTGATAGTTCACTTAGAATGATGGTCTCCAGCTGCACCCACGTTGCTGCAAAGGCCACAGTTTTATTCTTTTTGGCTGCGTAATACTCCAGCATGTATATGCACCACATTTTATTTATCCAGTCCACTTTCAATAGGCATCTGGGCTGGTTCCATGTTTTTGCTATTGTGAATAGTGCTGCAATGAACATAATATGTCCAGATTTCTTTTTGGTAGAGCAATTTATCTTCCTCTAGTATATTCCCAGAAGTAGGATTGCCGGATCATACAGTAACTCAATTTTAGTTCTTTGAAAAAAATGCCTCACTGCTTTCCACAAAGGTCGAACTAGCTTACATACTCCCACCATCAGTGAAAAAGGATTCCCTTTTCACCACAGCCTCCCCAACACCTGTTGTTTTTTTTTTTTACTTTTTAATGATAACCATCCTTGGTGTGAGGTGGTATCTCATTGTAGTTTTGATTTGCATTTCTCTGATGGTTAGTGAGACAGAGCATTTTGTCATATGTTTGTTGGCTGCTTGAATGTCTTCCTCTGAGAAGTGTCTGTTCAGGTTCTTTGCCCAGTTTTTTTAAACCTCTGAACTTTGTATTGGCCTCCTGCTACCCCAAAGGTTACCCTGCTCCCGCCACCTCAGCGCCTCCGAACTTTGGTGTCATTGGTCTCCTATATTGATTTGCTGCCCACTGTACTGCGGGTGGTGGTCTTTTGGATGGTCTGAACGGAGCTGCTGCTGTCACTGAGAATGAAGTTCTCCCCATTCTCCAGCAGGTGGTGGTAGGTGGTGGTGTCAGCTTACGCTTTGACCTCGATGCTCAGCAGGGCCTCGTACTCCTGGGCCTGGCACTGGTCCTCTGCTGGGGTCTGAGCCAGCTCGGACCCCAGGTACAGCAGGGTCCTCTTGAGCTGCTCCATCTGCATGGCGTAGTGGGGTTCCACCTCTCTCAGGCTGTTGTCCAAGTTGGCCTTCAGATTTCTCATCAAGTCCAGGTCGATCTCCAAGGACTGCCCTGTACGTTTCAGCTCCGTGAGCGTCATCTTGACTGCTTCGATCTTGGTGGACTGCTTAGTGACGAGTGTGGTGCTCTCCTCGATCTACTGTGACCAGTACTTGCCCAGCTCCTCTCGGTTCTTCTGAGCCAGTTTGTCATACTGGGCCCAGATATCCGCCATGATCTTGCAGAGATCCTGAGATTTGGGGGCATCTACCTCCATGGTCAACCCCGAGTTGGCAATCTGGGGTTATGGGCCTTTTACTTCCTCCTCATGGTTCTTCTTCATGAAGAGCAGTTCTTCCTTGAAAGCCTTGATCTCCAGCTGCAGTTGGGCGCCACTGGTGTCATCAATGATCTTGCGGAGCCCATTGATGTTGTCCTCTACAGACTGGCACGTGACCAACTCTGTCTCATACTTGACTCTAAAGTCATCAGCGGCAAGATGGGCGTTGTCAATCTGCATAATGTTGCAGGCATTGTCCACAGAAGTTGCAAAGATCTGAGCCGTCAGGTCTCCAATGGTCTTGAAGTAATGCCCCCAGTCTCTGACCTGGGGTCCCTTTTTATCCAGGTGTTACTGGGTTTGGGGCCTCACCCTGTCCAGGTACGAGGCCTGGTGGTCATTCAGCTCTTGCATGGTCTCCTTCTTGCTCTGGATACCTCCCAGGCCCCCGGTCATCTGTAGCCAGGCCTCTGGATCCCCAGCTACACTGGAGGCTGGTGGAGTGGGACACAGAGATCCAGGAGCCGAGCCCCCTGTGTGCCTGCATAGACGCTGGCCATGCTGCTGGTGGGCTGGATACTAGAGGGTTGAATGAAGCCCAGGGACTGGTAGTTGGTGCAGAAGGTGGCGCTAGCAAGTGGTGAAGCTCATGGTGACCGTGGAGGGGAGCGAGATTGCAGGACTCACGTTCTGTGCCCAGTTTTTAATGTTTTTTGTCTGTCAATTAATATGAGTTCCTTGTAGATCCTGGATGCTAGGCCTTTGTCAGATGCATAGCTTGCAAATAATTTTTCCCATTCTGTGAATTGTTTCTTTACTCTCTTGAGGATTTCTTTTGCTGTGCAAGTCTTTTAGTGTGATAAGGTCCCGCCTGTCAATCTTAACTTTTGCTGCATTTGCTTTTGAGGACTTGGACTCGAATTCATTGTCTACGCTGATGTCCAGGAGGGTATTCCCCACATTTTCTTCTAAGATTCTTATAGTTTGAGGTTTTTCATTTAAGTTTTTGATCCATTCTGAGTTATTTTTTGCATATGGTGATTAGGTAGGGGCCCAATTTCATTCTTCTGCATGTGATTAGCCAGTTTTCCCAGCACATTTGCTAGATATGGTTTCTTTTCTCTAGTGTTTGTTTTTGTTGGCTTTGTCAAAGATGGGTTGGTTGAAGGTCCATGGTTTTATTTACAAATTCCCTGCCCTGTTCCATTAGTCTTTGTGTCTATTCCTGTACTGGTACCATGCTGTCTTGGTTACTGTAGCCTTGTAGTAAAGTTTGAAGTCTGGACATGTGATGCATCCAGTTTTGTTCCTTTTGTTGAATGCTTTAGCTATTCGGACTGTTTTTTGCTTCCCTATGAATTTCTGTATTGTCTTTTGCAGGTCTGTGAAAAAATGATGCTGGTAAGTTGATAAGCATTGCATTGAATCTATAGATTGTCTTGGGTAGCATGGACATCTTGATGATATTGATTCTTCCAATCCACAAGCATGGGATGTTTTTCCATTTATTTGTGTCATCCTTAATTTCTTTGAGCAGTGTTTTGTAGTTCTTGTCGTAAAGGTCTTTCAAATCTTTGATTAGGTGGATTTCATGGTATTTTATTTTATTGTGTGACTATTGTGAATGGAATTGTGGTTCTTATTTGGTGGTGTTCAGCTGGCTTGTTGTTGGTGTATAGAAAAACATCTGCCTTTTGCACATTTATTTTGTATCTTGAGATTTTGCCAAAGTCATTTATCAGTGAGAGGAGGTTTTTGGCAGACTCTCTAGGATCTTATGGGTACAGAAACATATCATTTGCAAAGAAAGATAACTTCACTTCCTCTTTTCCTATTTGGATACCTCTGATTTCTTTTTCCTGCCTGATTACTCTAGCTAGGACTTCTAGTACAGTGTTGAATAGGAGGGGTTAGTGTGGGCATCCTTATCTTGTTCTAGTACTTAGCGGGGGAATGCTTCCAGCTTCTGCCCATTCAATATGATGTCGGCTGCTGGTTTGTCATAGGTGGCTTTTATTATTTTGAGGAATGTTTCTTTCATGCCTAGGTGTTTGAGGGTTTTTATCAAGGAGAGATGTTGGATTATATCAAATACTTTTTCTGCAGCTAATGAGCTAATCATGTGGTTTTTGGGTTTACACCTGTTTATGTGATGGATTACGTTTATTGGTGTATGAATGTTGAACCAGTCTTGCATCCTGTTTTTTCCTATTTTTATGTAAAGGATAACATATGTTGCTTTTTTCACTTAATATATCATGGGGCCCTTTTTATACCAGTACAGAGAAACATCCTTATCATTTTCTATAACTGCTTAGTACTCCATAAAAGTATCATACTTTATCAATGCCCTGTCCTTGGGCATTTAGTTATTTTCAATACTCTGCTACTACAAACTAGTGCCGTTTGTTGGCACATCTGCTTTCCCCCCTGTATTTTGAATTCTATGAGGGCTAGGTCCCAAGCCTGATGTGTTTTGGTGTTCATAACACACAATACAGTCTCTAATGAATAATGGGTGTTCAGTAAATGTGAATGGAATTCTGTTAAATTGAACTCAAAGAATTCCATATAGACAGCCATGAACACTGTTGTCTGCCTGCCTATAGGCAGAGGAGTTGGCTGCCCATGTGGCATGATTTCAGTAGGCCTAGTAAGACCTTCATTCCCTTCCCCATCAATCTCCAAATCTTTTCAGACTTTCTAGATCATACTGGAAATCCCTCTATTCCTTTCATCCCTTTGGCTTCCTGCTCTTACTCTTGTTAAATAGCGAATGTTCCACCCTCATGTTTGCATCATTCACCTCTCAGTGGGGGGTCTTCAGAGCTTTCTTCTTTGGCCACATCATATATTCTGACCATTTTAATTGCTATGAGACACAAGTCTTAGGAACTGGAGGGACAGCCACCCCAATCCTGCAGTTCCAAGTCATAACTGTATCTCATTCATACTGCCAGGTGTTCACTTACCTGGTTGGTCCAGGGTCCCAGAGTAGAGACTCAAACCCAGATGGCTGGGGCGGGTGTGTGTGTGTGTGTGTGTATGTGTGTGTGTGTGTGTGTGTGTTGTGTGTGTGTGTGTGTTAAGTTTTAACTTCATCACTTAGTCATGTGTGACGTTGGGCAAGTTGCTCAATTTCTTTGTCTTCATTTCCTTATCTGTAAAACAGAAGTTCTTATAGTTATGCCTACTGTCTTAGTCCATCTGGGTTGCCATAGTTCTTCACCCACATAATCAGCATTGATACCATTCTAGGATCGTTCTGGAAAACTTTCCATGGTAATGGCAGTGGGAAGGAAAAGATGGGCAAAGATGTGCACAATGTTTTGTAGCAGAAATTAAGAGGACAGGGAATTTTGCTTCTGACTGGAATAATGGAGGATGAAAATGACCTTCACTCTCACTGCTAACAGCAAGAAATCACTGGATAAGTCACAGGATCATACATATGTGTAAAGCCATCAAAGATCTGTGGGTGCAAGACATTTAACAACTAGACTCCAGAGAGATCGGTCCTTTTTAGGTGAGCCAGGGATGAAGGAAAGTTTGATATCTGGGGTTAGTTGCTGAGGTTAGGGGTATTGTGGACCAAAGAGCAAGCCAATGAGAGAAATCGTCTTGGATGGGATGAGGACAAATCTTTGACAAATCTATGACTCACATTTGAATTTGAATGTGAAGGAGACTTAAATGCAAAGTAATTCACTCTGTCCAGTAATTCTCTCACATAGAAATCCTGTGGAATAAACAGACTGAAAAAGCAGACAGAGATCCTGCGATCTTGCAGTCTTGCAGTTTCAAAATCTTGTGACCTCAAGGGCTCATGGTCTCTCAGTTTTGTGGTCCTGTAGTTTTCTGGCCCTGCAACTCTGAGGTCCTATAGTATCATGCTATGCTTTCTCACTGTCTTGTGATTTCACAGTTTTAAAGTCTCGAAGCCTTGTGATGCTGTAGGGAGAGGCCTGGATTTATTTTTTAAGTATTGGAGATAGATGTAAATGGAGCCTAATCAAAACTGCACCAACATTTTCCAAAATCTGATGAGATAAATGATTAGAGGACCCTGGCTGCCCTGGAAGGAGGGGGATGAGATGAGAAGCAAAGAGCAATTTCCGTAGACGATGCATGCTTGAATTCCAAGGCCCTGCGAGAAGGATTCAAGGTTCAGTGCTGCCTCAAACTAGCGCGGCTACTAATTATCTCAAACTGATCAGACCTTTCCTTAGCCTCAAATTCATCTAACTAAAGGACACAATTCACATACTTTAACTTCCACTGTTACTTTATAAACAATATCTGACATATCAAAATTATGAGACCAATGAAGAAGCAGGAGAATGTGAACTATAGACAAGAGAAAGATCAGTAAATATCACAACTGATGTTGGAATGAACAGACTCAAATATTGGAATTAGCAGACAGGAACTTAAAGATAACTGTAATAAATATGTTTAAAAAGCCACAGGAAAAGATGAATATAGTGAGTAAAGAGAACTTGGAATTTTAGAAACGATGTAAACACTGTCAAAGAGAACCAAGTGGAAATCCTAAAGTTAAAAAATGAACCTTAAAATATTTCACTATATAAAACAATGGATTGCACACACAACTGAAGAAAGAACCAGCGAAGATAAAGACATTCAATAAAAGTCATCTGAACAGAGGAAAAGAGCAAAAAAGGGTAGAGCAAAATAATCAGAGACTCAGTGACCTATGGTATAGTGGCCTAAAATATATGTAATTATAGTTCCAGAAGGAGAGGAGAGAAAACGGGCAGAACATTTTTTTTTTGAAGGGAGGTTGGCTGGACATTTCTAAAGTTGGCTTAAAAAAAACAACCCACAAACTCAGGAAGGTCAGCAAACCCTAAGCAAAATAAATTCAAAGAAAATCACACCCAATCACATCATTGTCAAACTGCCAAAAACTAAAGATTAAAAAATACATCTTTTCTGTCTTTTTTTTGAAGTTGGAGTCTCACTCTGTCACCCTAAGCTAGAGTACAGGGGCACAATCAAGGCTCACTGCAGCCTTGACCTCCTGGGCTCAGGTGATTCTTCTGTTTCAGCCTCCCAAGTAACTGGGGCTACGGGTGCATGCCACCACGTCCTGCTAAGTTTTCTATGTTTTTGTAGAGATGAGGTCTCACTATGTTGTCTAGGCTGGTCTCTGGGCTAGAGCAATCCTCCCGTCTCGGTCTCCCAAACTGCTGGGATTATAGGCATGAGCCACTGCGCCTGGCCAAAGATAAAAAATAAAAAAATCTTTAGAGTATCCAGATGCAGTACATATAGGGTAACGATATTCCAGAAGGCCACTGACTCAAACTTAGAAAGAAATGAAGATTAGAAGACAATAGAACAAATCTTCAAAGCATTGGCAAAAAACTGTTAACACAGAATTCTATGTCTTTCAAAAATATTCTTTAAGAATGAAGGCAAAACCAAGGCACTTTTGGGTTATAAACACACACACACACACACACACACACACACACACACACACACACACGTGCACTCACACACATGCATTCCTAAGAAAATTAATTGATAGCAGGTGTACACTACACAAAATGCTGAAGAAAGTCCTTCAGACTGAAAGGAATACGATACTAGCTGGAAACTCAGATATTCAGAAAGGAATGAAGAACATCAAAATGGTAAGTGTGTAGGTAAATAAAATATAAGACTATTTTCCTCTTAATTAAAAAATTATGGGCCAGGCGTGGTGTCTCACACCTATAATCCCAGCACTTTGGGAGACCAAGGCAGGAGGATTGCTTGAGCCTAGGAGTTCAGGACAAGCCTGGGCAACATAGTGAGACCTTTTCTCTATTAAAAAAATTATAATGGTTTAAAGTCAAACATTGTCATGGGGTTTTATAACATATGTCAATGTATTGTGTATGGAAACTATAAGATAAAAGCAAACAGAAGTGTTAGTTTCCTAGTAACTTAAAAACAACCATATTTATTAGCTTACTTTCA
Organism: Tarsius wallacei; assembly: GCA_963574415.1. Lineage (NCBI taxonomy): Eukaryota > Metazoa > Chordata > Mammalia > Primates > Tarsiidae > Tarsius > Tarsius wallacei. The sequence goes on along the minus strand of CAUYQG010151981.1, from coordinate 14,979 downwards.
GAAGTCCAGCGTAGTTTAGCTAGACTCTGCTTAGGGTCTCACAAGGTCAAAATCAAGATGCTGAGTGGACTGGTCTTATATTGGAGGCTTTAGAGAAAAATCTGCTTCCAAGCTCATTCAGTTTGTTGGTGAAATTTAATTCCTTGTGGTTGTAGGACGGAGGTCTCTGTTGCTGGCTGTCAGCTTTCAGTTTCAAGACTTTTAAGGCTTTTAGGGGTTGCTCTTAACTTTAAGCCTTCTCACATTTCTTGGTATATGGCCCCTCTATCATAAAACCAGAAATGGTACTTCAAATCTCTAACTCTCTTTTGCTAACAGTTAGAGAACACTCTCTGCTTTGAAAAGACTTACCTGATTGGGTCAAGCATAACTGAATAATCTCTGTATTTTAAAGTGAACTGACTTTAGATTTTTTTTTTTTTTTAGAGACAGGATCTTGCTCTGTCACCCAGGCAGTAGTGCAGTGGCACAATCATAGCTCACTGCAACCTTGAGCTCTTGGTCTCAAACAATACTCCATCCGTAGCCTCCCAAAGCAGTGGGGCCCACACCTGGCCCATAGACTTTAATTATATCTGTAAAATCCCTTCCTAGCAGCACTTATATTAGTATTTGATTGAATGACTTGGGGATAGAAATCTTGGAGGCCATCTTTAAAATTCTGCTTACCACAGTAGATAGATGGACCTATATTATTGCAAAGTTTCTATGTTTTACCTAAAATGGTATAATATTAACTGTAAACAGATTGTAAAAAATTAAAAATGTATCTTGTACTCCCTAAAGCAACCATATAAACTATAATGCACAGAGACAGTTAAAAAGCCAAAAAGAATTTTAAAATTATTTAATCTCAAAAAGCAGGAAAGGAGGAGCAGAGAAACGATAAACAGAGAAGACAAACAGAAAACATATAGAGGAATTGTTAAACACTGTTCAGAAATAAAATGAGTGAACCATTGATGCATATAATTATATGAGTAAATCCTCAAATTCATCTATAATAAACCTCAAAAAAGACTGCATACTATATAATTTCATTCATATGGATTACTAAAGTACTAGAAATAATCTATGATGGAAAAAAATCAATAGTCATTGCCTTGGGAAAGGCCTGCAGAAATTTACTGGGAATAATATAAGAGAATTTTCTGGGGTGAGGCAATGTTCTGTGTCTTGAAAGACATTTGGGTTACATATGTGTATGCATATGTCAGATGTTATAAAATGATACACTTAAAATTTGTGCACTTCATTGTATGTAAATTTTACCTGGAAAGAAAAAAATATGAGTTAATATTAATTGTAGTTATGATACACATGCTAAAGTATTTATAATGTACATATGTCTGCAACTTACTTGAAAAATATTAGGTGAATTGATGGCTAGAAAGATGGATGGGTGATAGATATGTTATAAAACAATTGTAATCAACTGTCCATTGTAGAATCTAGGTAGTAAATATGTGGTGTAAAATTCTTTCAACTTTCCTGTAAGTTTGAAAGCTTTTATAAGAAAATATTGGTTAGAAAAAAATGAAGGTGCAATAAAACACTTTCAGATAAACAAAAGCTGAGGGAATTTGTTTCTAGCAGACCTGCACTACAAGAAATGCTGAAGGAAGTTTTTCAGGTGAAAGGGAAATGATACCAGATGGAAATTTGGATCTATAGAAAGGAAAGAAGGTCAATGGAAATGGTAAATAAAAAATACTACTTTTCTTTATTTTCTGTGTTCCTTAAATCTAACTGACAGCTTAAAGCAAAAATAATAATGATGAATTGCGGCATTTAAAATAAATGTAGAAGTAAAATATACAACAACAACAGTACAAATAACAGGAAGGAATAAGAATAGAATTATACTTTGTAAGTTTATTCATTATACAGTAAGTGGTATAATATTAATTCCTGGCAGGACAAAATAAAAATGCATATGTTAACTTTGAGATCACCCACAAGACATAAGTGAAAAAATTACAGCTAAAAAACCAACAAAGGAGATAGAATGTGGAACTAAAGAAATGCTCAATTAACACAAATAAAAGGAGTAACAAAAAAGAGAGAACAGAAAAGAGAAAGAGAAAATAAAAATTACATTAAATATAAATGGACTAAACATGCTGTTTAAAAGGCAAAGATTGCCAGATTGTATAAGAAGGCAAGACCCAACCCTATGCTTTTTAAAAGATACAAACAGGCTGAAGTAAAAGGAAGAAAAATATATGCCATGCAAGTACTAAACATAAAAAATTGGTGTTATATCAGCACATAACTGGTAGCTATATGAAAATCACACAAGGAACATTATTAGAGGTAAAAGTGTCACAGCATAGTGAGAGGCTGTTTTTTGGTTTAAACATCTCTGAAAAGGACTTCAAGTTTTAGGAAGGTTGATGAACTATTTACTTAAAACACCTGCTTTGTGTTTGCTTGTGTTCTTTTATTTTCATTTCATCTCTCATATATCTCTTTCCTTTATAATATCATTTGCTATAAGGTACTTTTTTCATTTTTATGTCTTAAAAAACTTCTTTGCAAAAATAATCAATTAGAAAGAATTACTTATAGTGTTATACTCCTAACAATACATTTGCTTTCTTTATATACATGTGGGGGGACCAAAAATACTCAGAATTTATTTATTAAAAAATTGTGTATTTATGCTTATATATTTAAACTTCAGTCACTTTCAAAGTACTCTTTGTTTGATGCAGTACACCTAGTGAGATGCTTTTTCCACTGTCCAAAACAGTTTTTGAACTCATCAATTTTTATGCCTTTAGTGCTTCTGCCATTTTTTGTTTCACCTTTTGCACATTGGCAAAACATTTACTTTGAGGACTTTTTTCATCCAGGGAAACAAAAAAAGACTCTTGGGGCAAGATTGGGCAGATGGGGGTGTGTGACAAGGGGGTCATGACATTTTTGGTTAAAAACTGCTGAATACTCAGCAGGGTATGGACAGTTGTGCTCTTAAATCACCCATCATGAAGATTCTCCAAAAAAAAAAAAAAAAATTCACTGAAGCTGAATGTAGCCTCTCACAACAACACTAGCTGGTAAACTGAAGCTGATGGATTCCTAGAACACTTACCTAAAGGGGGAAACCTATACTACAAGGGACCCACCTTCCAAAAAAATAATTCTGGTTTTTTTGGGGGTCCTCCTCTAGTCCTGGTTCACATGCATGCAGTTTTTATAGCTGAAGTTATAGCATGGATACAATCTGTGTTCTAGTTGTCCACCAACCACTTTGTTTCAGTAAAACACTTTATGTCACATGTAATTGTCAAAGGTTTTCAACCTTGTCACTATTGACATTTTGCACCAGATAATTATTTATTGTGAGAAGTTGTCCTTTGTACTGTAGGATGCTGAAACCCTGACCTCTACCCTCTAGATTCCAGTAGGCCCCAATCCCTCAGATGTGGCAATAAATAAATGTCTCCAGACATTGCTAAATGTTGTCTGGGAGACAAAATGGCCCCTGGTTTAGAACCACTGAATTCTAGGAATCATTTTTTATTGACTGCCTAACATTGTACATTTAGTTGGTCACTCTTATGTTGCCAAATTAGTTTCTATTTCTGGACATCTATGTTGTCTCCAACATTTTGCCATTCTAAATTCTACAAGGGATATGCTCATAGCCATTTCTTTCTTCTAGACTATTTATTTCCTTTATGTTAAATTCTTGGAAGTGGGTTGTGTGAGTAAAAGGGTATCTGTCTATCCTTTTCGGGCCTATGAGGGGAAGAGAAACCTTCAGAGTGATCCCGATTTTGGGCTTTCTGTGGTCTTAGCCCCTGAATTAGTACTCTGCTGGTACTAAATCACCTGAATCATTTAGGACCTATCTGTGTCACTGAGAAAAGTACCTGGTGACTTATACATTTTGGTGCTGGGTCGACAAATTAGTTATCTGAGCTATAAATTACTGCAATGATCCATAAATCAGGTCCATATTATATAAATCAAAAGACACTGACGTACGATGGGAATTTAAGAGTACTAATTTATAAAGTGCATTATGATAGATTGTGTCATGCAATAAAGGAAAACTGTGGCACATTCATCAATGACTTCTCACCCGAGGAGCTATTAGATGCCCAGACTGGCAGGGACGGTGCTGGGAGGTAATTTAATGTCGATAGACTTTGCCTGGAAGGGGAATGTGGGAAAATATTTGTGGTTCCTGCAAAACAAAGAGATTGCTGATGTGTATTTTAACCTTCAAGAAACTTCTAAAGTGCAGTTTTCCTTTTGTGTATTTTTCCCTTCAAGATGTCTGATGTCACCAGGCAGGGGGCTGAAACATAGTTTTGGAAAGTAGCCAAGCTTTTCCCAGTTCTTGTGCCTGCTGCTTCTCCAGTCCAGAATTCTCCTCTCTACTACTTTATATTCATCCCCCAGTTCTCAGTTTGTGTGTTGCTTCTTCAAGAACATCTGCAACTGGACCAGGTCGCCCCTTCAGGGGCCCCGTAGCTCTCAGTTCTCCCTCATGGCATATGTCTCAGTTTCCGTTCATCGTTCACGTGTGCAATGGCTCTCCCTTGCTAGGGCATCAGCTCTAGAGGGGAAACAACAGCGTCTGTCTTGTCCTCTGCGGCATCTCCAGTACCTAGTGCATTGTCTGGTGCAGAGTGAGTGTCTCTGGAATAAATAAACAGGAGAGAGGAGGGTTTCACAGCTGGGGCTGGGGGCTGGGATCCTGTCCCTGGCGGATGCGGCGTCAGTGATGTGATGATCTAAACAAATGACCCTGGCCGATTTATGAGAATGTATTAGGGTTCTAACAAAAGGCATGCTTGGTGCTTAGACTGCCTGCTTCATTACCTTCTAGGAGGGTTGAGATGCACATTACCATAGCAAAACCTCTGCGGGACCCTCTAGTTTAAAATGTCACATATTTTAAACTGAGGTCTGGGTTTCCAAGAGGGAGCAGGCTATCTGGGTTGTAAGCTTTGCTGGATCAGACCATCACCAGATGTGATCCATACAGACTTATTAGGCATTTAATGAGATCCCCATGCTGGGCGAGGTGATACCAGAGACACAGGCTATACTACCACTTCCTACAAAGAGATCACATCTTACTGGGAATACACATACTTACCTGCGACTGGAATCTTAGAACTCTCTGGGGCACAGAACAAGAGTTTATTTTTCTCCAACCACAGGCTTCAAACATGCTCTGTAGTTTTTCCCGTTCCCACCCCTTGACAACAGTTCAGGCAGATACTATAATTTTGTGGTCCCTTTAGCTACGGCAATGGTCATTTTGACAATCAGCACTCACACTCAGGCAGCAAAAGGTCCTTTGGGGTCAAGGACCCTCTCTCCTGTCTAAAGCTTCTCCCTCCCCCAGCTCAGCCTGGCCTGTAACTCATGTTTTCTTTCAATCTCTCTTTGTTTTCAGGATCTTCTGGGGTGGGCAAGAGGAGGGAAAATGAGAAAAAAAGGGCCCAAACCCCTTTATCTAGTGGGTTCTGCTATTGTAATTCCTTTTTGGCTCATGGGGACTGGCTTCCATCCCCAGTTCCTGCTCACAACACATTCTCTTCTGGGTGGGCCCCTTGGCCTATGGGAGGTACAGCCTTGACCCTGAAGACTCTGTAGCTCTCATGGACTGCTCTGCTCAACCTCCTGCCTTCAGAATTCTGCAGGTGAGATCCAGGAGACTATGGCTCCTCTCCTTCAAAGTCTAGGCAGCGCTTGTCCAGGCCTCCCAAGAAGAATCTTTCCACATTCTTCACTGGGGCAGCCTTGGAACAGGCCAGGGATTTTTGCAGCTCATCGAGCATCTGGCTGGAGAGGGCAGACAGGCTCTATTTCTGCAGGACCCTCCACCTCTCTGAGTGGTGCCCCGAGAACCCTGCTCACCTGGCCTGGATTGGACAGGAACACTCATCTCTCCTTTCAGAGTCACCCCTTTGGACTCCCCTCAGGACTATCTCCCCCATCAATGACCTCTTTGACTCTCTAGTCTGTGTATAAGAAGGATGGAGTTGTAGGGCCAGGTTACAGGACCACTTGGTTGTTTCTTCACAAGCATCTTGGTACTCTCTTTATAATTCGGGGCATTTAGCACCGAGGACTCTACGTCATGGGGCTGTGCTTCTGAGCCAAGCAGGAAAATTCACCCTCCTCTTCCTGCACAGATGAATAGAAGTGACAAGGGACTTGGCTTGGTGAGGGGTAGGGAGGGAGTCTCTACTTTGCTCAGTAGGTGTTCAGAAATAGGGAAAAACAGCAGGGCTGGGAGTATGGGACCTGCGCTGAGCCTTGAGGGATTTTTTTTTAACTTAAAGAATTGCATAATAAAAGTTATAGATATTCCTTATGCAAAGCAATCACAAAATGAAATAAAGCGCCCTTCCCTCCAGTCTTGTTTCCCTAGGAAGTAAGTTTTATGACAATTGGCTGTGTATACTTTCAGACCTTTAAAAAGTACATATAAACACACATATCCAGACAACATAAAGCACAAAGTTTTTTTCCCAAGTGCATCCCATGTGTATTGGCTTGAAGGATTTTGAACAGTCATTTTCCAAATATTTGTGTTCTTTCCTGTCCCTGGCTGGAGAAACAGCACCACAGAATGTGGCTATGCAGGCTGTATTCTGTCAAGAGTACCTGCTCGAGGGCCCCAGCAGGGCTGAGAACCAATTGTGTCCTGTTGCCTGACCACAAGCCCTGACTGTGTGCATCTGGGGAATGGGCACTGGGGGGAGAGGCCTTCTCCTAATTTCAGCGAAGGCATTGGCTCCTTGAGAAAGTTCTAGGTTAGTGGAACCAGAGAAGGAAATTGGCTAATCCAATGCTAGAGCAAAGCTTGAGTATGACCCAAGGCCATGTGTACAAAGAAAAAGGAGAACTCTGGCTGGTCATAGTGGTTCATACCTGTAATCCCAGCACTTTGGGAGGCTGAGGATGTTTTAAGCCTGGGAGTTTGAGACCAGCCTGGGGAACATAACAAGACTTCATCTCTACAAAAAAATTTAAAAAATTAGCTGGGTATCGTGATGCATGCCTGTAGTCCTAGCTATTCAGGAGGCTGATTTGGGAGGATCGCTTAAGCCAAGGAGGTCGAGGCAGTGATGAGCCATGTTTGTGCCACTGTACTCCAGCCTGGGCCACAGAGTGAGATCCTGACTCAAAAAAAAAGAAAGAAAGAAAGAAAATAGGAGAACTCCACAGCACGGAAGCATCAGCTGTGGGGCCAGAGATCTCTGGAGACTTGGAAGAACACGTTTTTCAGCTCTCTGAAAGCTGACAGTCCAGCTGGGGAAGTCACACACCTGAAATAAATGTGAACAAATGTCATATGGAGTGTGGGATACAGCTGGTATTTTAGATGCTGGGCTTCTGTCTGGGGACAGGTTCTCCCAGACTTTCTGACCATCAGAATCACTCTCCTGCTCCATCTTCTCTGGTCTGTCTTCTGTCACCTTCAGGAGAAAGAAAGCTCAAATTTCTTTGCAGGACACATAGAAGAAACCTTTGAGATATGACTCTGTGCATGGCTCCAGGTCAAGTTCTTGGTCCTTAGTTGCTTCCAGAACCTTCCCTCGAAATGCACCTGCCTGCACGGTTATGCAGTCTCTGGCCTTGATGCATGCCACTCTCTCAGATTGGATGCTGTCGTGCCCACCTGTCAACTTGCCCCCAGGTGCTTCTTTCTCTGTCTGACTAGCTCTGACTTGGTTCCTACCATCGTGGGGATGCCCATGAGGTTTGAAGATTTCCTCCCAAAAAGCCACCTTTATTGTTCCTTTTAGTTTAAGTGGAGTTAGGAGAGACCCAGCTGGTGGCATACTCTCTCCTTTACATTCATTCCCAAAACTTCACAGGCAGACAGAAGTGAGAAAGGAGGTCCAGATAGCCCCACTGGGGTCTCGGAGAGGGAGGCCTGCAAGACATATTGAGTCTTTGTACAGATTAAACTTTACATGCAGTGACAAACCATTACATGCTCTGCTGAGGTAGAAAATGGCATTTTTCTCTAAGCTCTGTTATGTTTGAAAGTTATTTGAATAATAGTATACTTGTACATCCAAATCAATTCCTTGTTAGAATAACTCTGCACTCTTGAAGCACAGTCTTTCAGGGCATACATATTTAATCTCAATGGACTATCATTCCATTTTCTGACGCTCCTCAGCTTCAGTGTCCAGCTGTAGTCGGAATTAACATGAATGAGCTCCTAATTGTGTTGTGTGAATCAAAACCTAGAAAAAAATTTAAATTTGCTTCAAAAAGAAAATATATTTCTTTTCCATGGTGCCTTCTGGGTGCCCTGGAAAACCTGAGATTTTCTCAATCAGCCGTGCAGGTTGGGCCTTTTGTGTTCATTGCAAATGATGGATGAATTTTTCTTCTTGTGGAGGGTGAATGATGAAAAATAGAGACCTCTCTGCCCATATAGGGTCCTTCCTTCTGTCCCTGCCATCCCCATCTCCTGACTTGTAAAATTCATCAGGTGTGCACCCTTCTAATCACTGCTCCCACCAAAACAATAGAAACCTATCAAGCCAGACCAAGGGGAGCTACCTATTTGTATCCTATTGTGTTAACTTCCCACTAACGTGCTTTTCCTGCCCTATTCTCAGCTTCCTTTGATGGATGATGTGGGAAACTGATAGGTGAAACTCTCTATGGTATTTATCGTAGCTTGTTGCTGAGGATATTGCCACTAAATCAGTGGACGCTGTTGGAAGAGCCACATGAAAAATTGAGGGCTTGAATACAAGATAGGCATTGTTTCATCCAAGAAACCACTGTGCTTGATTTTTCATGGACAGACTCAATTTTGTAATTGATTGTCTTCCTTTGGCTGCCAGGAATCTCAGAGCCATATTTGCAGTCTGGAGTATGACCCTGTGAACCCCATATTTATGTATGCTGTCTTGAGTCAGCTTTCTATTTTATTTACACTTCTTCCTGATTTTTATTGGATCTATATTTATATTTACATCTCTAGCTCTAGCTCCTTCTACCAAGCACCCAGAATGAGTGGAACCCGACAGGGTGCTAGCAAGAGACAAGTACTTATGTGTTATTTATTCCTTTCCACCACTGTCCCATCAGAACTGCTCTGTGGACCATTCTTCCTTGTACCTTGAATAATGATTTTATAACTTTTCTTGTCACGCTTAGGTAAAAAACATTCTCTGTTCGCTTTCAATCACAAGGACAGTGTCATCTCAGTAGTTACAATGTTCACTCCCAAGCAGTAACCAGAATTCAGAATTTCCTTCAAGTTTAAATTTCCCCAGCTTTGAGCCAACTTCTGATGGGAAACTTCATCGACTGGCGGGGAGGGAGACTGGGGATACAGTCAGAATCTGCAGTCAGCTTCTCTCTTCCAGCCTCCTCCACCCTCTTCCCCAAACTGCCCCTTGCTCATCTCAACTAGGGTGGAAAACAGGGTTAGGAAAACTCTCGTCTGATGAGGTTGCCTTGTCCTAAGAGAGAAGGCAGCCTTAGTCTTTTCAAAGTGACCCATCTGGCTTCCATAATGTAGTCCTGGGGCTAAAAAGCTTCCACCCACCTCTGCCTGGCAGTGGGTGGAAGGCAGTTTGCCCCCAGGTTGCTTCAGCCAGCCTCTGCTACATTTGGTTACCTCTAGGTGGCACAGCTGTCTGTCTCTGTGCCTCTCACACAACAAAGACACAGAGCAAGCTCCACAAATGGTTTTTGCAATACTCTTTTGGAGTTTCCTGACTTCATAATCTGGCTGTGGGCTAGTTTATCAGCTAGGAAAGAGACGAGCACTCAAAGTGCAACCGAGGAGGGTTTAGTGAAGGGACTATAGACAGTGATGTGGGCAGGGTAAGGGCAAAAGATGGTGAGTCTCCCAGGCACTAACTAGCACCATGCCTTAAAAGGGTTGTGAGAAGGAATCGTGTACTGGAGTTGTGAAACACTGGATAGGTGTGGTGGCTAAGGGGGACCAGCCACAGCCAAAGCAGTGACTAGGTGGGGGTGTGTTATGGGTTGAATTGTGTCTCTGAAAGATATACTGAAGTCCTAACCCCTGATATTTATGAATGTGACCTTTTTTTTTTTTTTTTTAAATAATCTTTGCAGATGAAATCAAGTTAAGATGAGGTCATACTGGATTTGGGTGGTCTCTAATCTAATATGATTTTTTTATAAGAAGAAGAGAGACTCAGACCCAGAGAGGAGGATGCCACATGAAGGTGAAGGCAGAGATTGGAGTGATACATCTACAAGCTAAGGAGCCCCACGAATTGCAGGCAGCCACCAGACGCTAAGAGAGAGGCAGGGAGTCAACCCTAGCAACACTTTGATTTTGAACTTCTATCTTCCAGAAATGTGACGGAATACATTTCTGTTGTTTCAAGACATCCAAGTGGTAATTTATTATTATGGTAGCCCTAATACCAGAATGGGATAAAGAAAAAATGTCAACTCTGTCCTTTCTTCTTCCCTCATTGTGATTTCGATCATTAGCAAGACCCACCTGGAAGCTGGAGAGCAAGGGAGCCACAGGTGGTGTGATCCTTAGAGGTCAGTCTCTGGGCACAATGCAGAACAGAGAATGCATGCCATGTGACTGTAAGTAGAGATTAGTCCAGGCTTCCATCTTCTTCAAGTTCAGAGTCAAGTAGGATGAGATCAAACCTGAAGGCACTGGAGAAACTGCTACCTTGATCCCTCTTTTTCTGTCCTTTTCATCTGGTTCTGTTGTGAGCACAGGCAGGCTGGGAACACAGCTGGTTCCTCAAAACTGCATCTTGGATCAGAAGTGGACTTTCCCAGAGAACAATGTGTACCCCGGCAAGGAGTGGTATGTGCTTGCTGAGGAAGAAGATGACAACATGTTAAAAGGCTGGAGAACAATAAATACAAAATGCTGTCCAGCCTCATTTGTAAGCAGGCCAACTCAAGTCAAAAGCACACTGAGATAAATCAATTGACACCCTTCAGGTTGGCACAGAAGGAAGGGATGGCTGGTGAGGGCGGGGGAAAAGGTTCTTCCTTTACTACTGCTTGCAGGACTGGCTATGATTTCAGTGGGGTGTGAAGACTTCTGCACTGTGCTGGCTCCTAGTAGGTGCTCAGCAAACATGACTCTCTCTCTCCTTGTTCAACTTCTCCACCTGCCCCAACTTGTGAAAAATAAGACTTTGAAGACTGGGTATGGTGGCTTATACCTGCAATCTCAGCATTTTGGGAGGCTGAGGTAGGAGGTTTGCTTGTGTTTGAGAACAGCCTGGGCAACATAGAAAGACTTTGTCTCTACAAATAATTAAAAAATTAGAAAGTAGCCGGGCATGGTGGTATATGCCTATAGTTCCAGCTACTTGGAAGGCTGAGGTGGAAGGATCACCTGAGCCCAGCAGGTCGAGGCTGTGGTGGCCATGAACATGCCACTGCACTCCAGCCTGGGTGACAGAGTGAGATTCCAATTAAAAAAAAAACAACTAGAAAAGCACGGTGGCACACACCTGTAGTCGCAGCTACTCTGGCTGATGTGGGAGGATCTCTTCAGCCCAAGAGTTGGAGGCTGTGATGAGCTGTGACAGTGCCACTGCACTCTGCCTGGGCAACAGAGTGAGACAGCAGCTCACACACACACACACACACACACACACACACACACACGAAGAAGAAGAAGAAGAAGAAGAAAGAAAGAAAACAAAAGAATAAGGCATTGAAAAGTCAAGTTTCAGCTTCAGGGTATCAGTGCTGTGCAGTGTTCTCTGCATAGACATTTACCCGCTGTGAAGGAAACCCCTGGAGTGTTCATGCCAAGCATTCTCAGCAGTATACATTCTTGGGGCAGATTGAGTGCTAGTTTGAGAAAATTGACTGCATTAAATCACACAGATCTTAAGGGAAGTGGAAGGGCAGGGTGGGGGCTGATAGCTAAGAGCAACGTTTGTACCTTATGACAATTGCATCACAATTGTAATTCCATTGAGGAAGCCTATCAAAATCCGACAAGTGTAGCAGCAGAAAGTGTTCTGCTTTTAACTCCTCAGATACTTTCACCATTTCCACCTGTACATGAAAATACCAAATTCTGTAAAATATTTGAAGCAGTTTATTCTGAGCCAAATGTGAATGACCTAGGCCTGTGGTATGGTATCAAGAGGCCTTGAGAACATGTGCCCCAAATGGTTGAATTATAGATTGGCTTTATATATTTTTAGGAAGACAGAAGTTACAGGCAAAACATAAATTTAAAAAATACATGTGAGAATTGCATTGGTTGGGTCTGGAAATGTGGGACATCTTTAAGTGGGGGACAGGGTAGGGAGAGGAAGGAAGGGAGCTTACAGGTCATAGGTGGATTCAAAGATTTTCTGATTGGCAATGGATGCAAAGAGTTAAACTCTGTTTAAATAGTTTGAAATCAGTTAAAGAACTGCTTGAGTTGAGGTAAGGGGGCAGGTGGAAGCCAAGATTCTTGTTAGAGAGATGAAGCAACTAAGTAGCAGACTTTAGAGATAATAGTTGGTAAATGTCTTATAAGTTGTTCTCTATAGATGTAAATTTCACCAAGAGACAGCTTTGCAGGGTCTCTTTAAAATATGTCAAAGAAACATATTTTGTGGTAACATATTTTTGTTTCCTTTAGGACCTTCTGTTTGTCATGTGATGCTGCATCAGAGTCAGGTGTGCCTACAACTCCACAAGGTAGGGGGTATTACCAGGTGTACCCACCCTTTTCCATCACGGCTTGAAGTTTTTTCCTGCAGGCTTCCCTTGGCCCAGAGGGGGTTCATTCAGTTGGTTGGGAGGCTGAAAATTTTATTTTTCGTTTGCACACCTGTGCCAGCCTGATATCTGGTAGCCAACACGTTGCATCCTTGTTGGGGTTTGCCCCCAGGCTACTGGAAAACACTTTGTCCCTGTGCACAGTCAGCAGGAAGAGCCTATGAATGAAACACTCCTCTAGGGTCACCCCTTAAACATTAATGAATATTTGGGCAATAGTTTCCCAGTATCCTGGACAGGATGATTCTTAGTCATACTTTTGGGCCATTTTTCAGGGTTTCACCATGGGATTAAGCTTTAATCTTCCACTGTGGTAGCTGACTTACCAATTGCTTCCCTTCTTCCTACCATTACTCCTTGTGCCTCTCGCTAGGTGATTTGTCCTTGAATACTTGGCTCAGGGGCTGCTTCTGGGGCAATTCAAACTAAGACAAGTGGCAAGCTTAGCCCATATTTTAGAGATGCTATACATTTCGGGAGCCAGGGATTGGGCTAACCTTGACCACTTGCTCCTTGAGTTTTTGTGTTGATCCATTACCAATAGCTGCATATGCTGATGAAAGATGCCAAACCCTGTAAAATATTTAAGATGGTTTATTGTGAGCCAAATGTGAGCGACCTTAGGCTCGTGACACCCATCCCTGAAAGTGTGTGCCAAGCTGGTTGAATTGCTCCTTGGTTATTTACATTTTAGAGAGACAGAAGTTACAAGAAACTATAAATCAATACATGTGAGATTTACATTGGTTTGACCCAGGAAGTTGGATGTCTCCAAGGTTATTGGTGGATTCAAAGATTTCCTGACTGGCAATTAGTAGCGAGAGTTAGCTCGTTATCCAAAGAATGTTGAAATCAGTAAAGAAACCGGGCAACTTGAGAAATGAATGATGAGGAAGTTAGGTTTCTTGATATGTAGATGAAGTTTCATAGGTGGCAGACTTTAGAGAGAATAAGTGGTGAGTGTCTTGAAAGGTGCCTGGGATCTGGGAGTCTCCAAGAGAGCTTTATAGGGTCATAAAATATTTTGATTTTCTTATTTATTCATTGTGTGCTGTTATACAAGAGTCAGGTTGGAAAGCAAGCTTCATTATATAGGGTTAATAAAAAAACCTATCTGAGGAGTCTTTGTAGGGCATGACTCCTGGGTCCCTTAGCAAGGAATTGAGAGGTAGAGGGAGAGGGAGATGGAGAGGGAGAGAAAGTGAAGGTCAGAGTTTGGTACTTATATAGCTTACTCATAACCAAAACAGAAAGAATCATGTATCTAGCAGTTACTATGTGCTAGGCACTATTACAAGCACTTTACCTGACCAAACTCATTAAGTCCTTATAGAATCCTAGGAGGTAGACATTATTACTTCCATATCACAGCTGAGGACACAGGCTCAAATGAAGAGACACGGGACTAGCTAGTGGCTCCAACCCTAGCCTTGTGACTTCAGATTGTGCATTTCCTACTGTACATTTATACACTGTGAGATGCACTTCTTATTTCTGTGTTGACGAAAAGATGCCCAACTCTGTAAAATATTTTAGGATGGTTAACTCTCGTAAACTTGAACACCTAGACCATGGCATATGTTCCCAGGAGATCCTGAGAACACGTGCCCACTGTGGTTGAATGGTAGCTTGGTTATATAAAATTTAGGAGGCAGAAGTGACAAGAAACCGTAAATCAATACATATCCAATTTACACTGGCTCAGTCCAGGGAGGTGGGACATTTCCAAGCAAGGACCCACAGGCTATAGGTGGATTCAAAGCTTTTCTGACTGACAAATAGTTAGCATCATTATCTAAGGAAACTTGAAAATGGTAAAGGCAATGGGCAGCTTGGAGAAGATAAGGGAGTAGAGTTTTCTGATATGTAGATGAAGTTTTAGGGATGGTTGTGGTAGACTTCAAACAGCAAGTAATTATTTTATTTTATTTATAATATTTTTATTTTAAAGTGTGGGGTACAATTCAGGGTTAGGTACAGGTAATGTTTGGGTACCTTTACAGGTAATTGTTTTTTTTTTTTTTTTTGAGTTGGAGTCTCACTCTGTCACCCAGACTGGAGTGCAGTGGCCGCTCCCGGCCACTGCAGCCTCAACCTGCTGGGTTCCGGCGATCCTTCTACCTCAGCCTTCCAAGGAGCTGGAACTACAGGCGCGCGCTACCACGCCCGGCTAATTTTTTGATTTATTGTAGAGATGAAGTCTCGCTTGCCCAGGCGGGTCTC
>CAUYQG010151980.1:0-10304 GCA_963574415.1 Tarsius wallacei | reverse complement strand
TTGAAATTGTTTATCTTTGGGAACTTTAAGGATTGGGCTCCAAGCTCTATTAGCCCAAAGTATTTCTGTAGATAAGTCTGCTGCTATTCTAATTGGTCAAACATCTAGGAATAGATGAAACATACCTCAAAATAGTAAGAGCCATCTATGAGAAACACACAGGCAACATACTGCTAAACAGACAGAAATTGGAACCATTTCCCCTGAAAGCCAGAACAAGACAAGGATGCCCACTCTCATCCCTACTGTTCAATGTAGTATTGGAAGTCCTAGTAAGAGAAGGAAATCAGGAGTATCCAAATAGGAAGAGAGGAAGCCAAGAGGTCCCTCTTTGCAGATGACATGATTCTATATCTCGAAAACCCAAGAGAATCTGTTAAAAAACCTCCTTGCACTGATAAAGGACTTTGGCAAAGTCTCAGGGTATAAGATGTCCAAAAGAGAGTCACATTTCTATACACCAACAATAAACAAACAGAAACCCAAATAAAAAGCACAATCCCATTCACAGTAGCCACATACACACACAAAATGAAATACCTTGGCATCTTCCTAACCAGAGATGTGAAAGACCTTTACAACAAAGACTACAAAACACTGCTCAAAGAAATCAAAGTTTACACAAACAAATGGAAAAATATTCCATGCTCATGGATTAAGATGTCCATCCTACCCAAGGCAATCTACAGACTCATCACAACACTCACTAAATTACCAGCAGCATTCTTTTCAGGCCTTGAAATGACAATACAGGAATTCATATGGAAACATAAATGACCACAAATAGCCACAACAGTCCTCAGCAAAAAACAAAACAAAACAAAACAACCCTCAAAAACTAAAAAACAAAGTGGGAAGTATGACACTCCCAGATTTTAGACTTTATTATAAGTCTACAATAATCAAAACAGCCTGGTATTGGTACAAGAACAGGCACATGGACCAATGGAACAGGATAGAGTTTCCAGAAGCAAAACCTCAATTTCTCAACCAACTCATCTTCAACAAAGCCTCTACCACCAACGACTGGGGAAAGGAGAATCTATTCAGTAAATGACGCTGGGAAAACTGACTGACCACATGCAGAAGATTAAACAAGATCCCTACTTTACCCCATACACAAAAATCAACTCTAAATGGATCAAAGACCTAAATGTAAAACCTCAAACTTAGAAAATTCAGGAGACACCCTTCTGGAAATTGGAACTGGCAACCAATTCTGGATCAAAACCCCAAGAGCCCATGCCATAAGAGATAAGAGAGGCAAATGGGATCTCATCAAACTGACAAGCTTCTGCAAAGCCAAAGAAACTATCAAGAGAGCAGGGAGACGGCCCATGGACTGGGAAAAAATATTTGCCAACCCATATCTGACAGAGGCCTAATATCTAGAATCTATGAGAAACTCAAACATGCCGAAAAAGAAAAACCAAACAGCCCCATTACAAAGTGGGCAAAAGATATGAATAGGCACTTCTCAAAAGAAGTCATACAAGTAGCCAACAGATACATGAAAAATGCTCAGCCTCACTAATCATCAAAGAAATGCAAATTAAAACCACATGGAGATACCACCTAACTCCAGTCAGGATGGCCATCCTCAATAACTCAAAAAGCAGCAGATGCTGGAGAGGATGTGGGGAAAGGGGAACACTTCTACACTGTTGGTGGGAGTGTAAACTAGTACAACCTCTGTGGAAAACAGTTTGGCAATTCCTAACAGGTCTTAAAATCGACCTTCCATATGACCTTGCAACCCCCCATACTGGCATTGTACCCAGAGGAACTCAAATCACTCTATGAAAAAGATACCTACACACATATGTTTATTGCAACATTGTTCACAATAGCAAAAACATGGAAACGACTGTGCTGCTCATCGAAAAAGGACTGGATTTAATAAATGTGGTACATATACACAATGAATATTACACAGCCATAAAGAAGGACAAAGTTATGAACTTCGCAGCAACTTGGATGGATTAGAGTCTATAGTACTGAGTGATCTATCATGGAAACAAAGAACTGAGTATCACATGTTCTCATTCATAAGTGGACCTTGAACAATTATCATAATGCTATAAGATAAGGGTTGTCTGTAGTGGGAAATTGCTGGTGTGTGTGTGTGTGTGTGGCGGGACTGGCAGTAGTGGTATTCTGCTGTGGGGAGCACACTTCATCAACAAGGGTACTTGCATAATGAACACTTCTATACTTAACTCTGAATTATACCTCACATCTTTAAAATAACAAAAATCTATTTGAAAATGTTTTAGCAGTTCATCTTAATTTCTCCATTGGAATTTTGGTTGTATCTCTTCATGTTATATTTTAGTGATTGCTCTGGACATTAATATCAATACATATATGTGGAGACCAAAAATGCCAAAAAAATTTTTTTTGTAAAAAATACTGGGTACTATGTACTCTTGTTGATGAGGTGCGTCCTCCCCAGCAGAATACCACTACTGCCAGTCCCTCCATGCCACCCCCCTCCCGCAATTTCCCACTACAGACAATCCTTATCTTATAGCATTATGATAATTGTTCAAGGTTCACTTATGAGTGAGAACATGTGATACTCAGTTCTTTGTTTCTCTGTTTAAACTTCAGTCGCCTCCAAAGTACTCTCTGATTCAGTACACCATTCAAAATGCTTTTTTCTTTCCTCAAAACAGTTTTTGAACTCATTTTTTATGTCTTAATGCTTTTGCCATTTTTGTTTTATCTCTTTTACATTGGCAAAATGTTTCCCTTTGGGGACTTTTTTCATCCGGGGAAACAAAAAAGTCACTTTGTGTGAGATTAGAAGAAGGGAGGGGAACGGCACATGGGGTCATGCCATTTTGGGTCAAAAACTGCTGAATACTCAAAGCAGTTTGGGTAGGTGTATTACCGTGGTGAAAGAACCAGTCATCTATTTGCCACAACTCGGGATGTTTATTCCACAAATTGTGATGAAACCTTCTCAAGACTTCCAGGTAAAAACTTTGGTAGACTGTTTGATCTGGAGGAATGAATTCCAAGTGTACTACAGGGGACCTGACCTCCAAAATATTATTCTGTTTTGTTTTTGGTTTTTGGTCAATCCTCATTCTTGCATATATATAGATATATAAATATGTACTACATGTAAATCTAGATATCTATAACTAGATAGATACCACAGATATATGAGTACGCTTCTTTCACAGTCTATTAGGAGGTAATATTACTTTATCTTTTCAAATTAAACACCAAAGCCTACTTGTTTTTTTTTAAAATTTATTGTAGAGATGAGGTCTAGCCAAGTTGCTCAGGCGGGTCTCGAACCCGCGAGCTGAGGCAATCCACTCACCTCAGCCTCCCAAAGGCGCGGGATTACAGGCTGAGCCACCGAGCCCGGCTATTGTTTTATGCTATATTTGACTTCCATATCTTATCTGTATACACTGCATTTCCTCTCACACAAACAACTGTACAATTTTGCTTTTTACAGTCATGCATATTTTTTAAAACTTAAGAGAAAAGTAATCTAGTATATATTATTCAGGATACTGAGCATTCCTATTGCTCTTCCTTCATTGCTAGCACACTAAATTTTCCTCTGGTATAATTTTCTTTCAACCTGAAAAACTTCCTCTGATGGTTTTCCTTGTCAAAGCAGTTCTGCTGGCTACTAGTTCTTTAGGTTTCCTTCACTGAAAAAATGCCTGTTTTAATGTCAATGTCAAAAGATTCTTTGCTGAGTATACAGTATGTCATTGGAAGTACTTTCATTTAAATATAGTCATGTGTTGCTTAACCACAAGGATACCTTCTGGGAAATGCGTTGTTAGGTGATTTCATCATTGTGCCAACACCGTAGCACATACTTATACAAGCCTAGATAGTATTGCCTACTATACAACAAGGCTATATGGTACAGCCTATTCATCTAAGCTACAAACCTGAACAGCATGTTACTGTACTGAACACTCTAGGAAATGGTAACACAATGCTAAATATTTGTGTACCTAAACATACTTTAATGTAGAAAAAGAACAGTAAAAATATTCTTGTGTATGACTGGCAGTAATGTGTGTGCTACAGCTTTACAACACCTACGATGTCTCTAGATAGTAAAAATTTTTCTGCTCCACTATAATCTTATAGGATCACTGTAATGTATGCTTGTATATTCAACTTTTATGAAAATATGTGTAGATATAGCTTTGGGTTTATCTAGTTTGAGATTTGCTCCCTGAATCTCTAAATTGACACGTCACCAAATAGTTAAACTATTATTCCTCAAAATATTTTTCCTGCACAAATCTCTTCCCTTTTCAGGACTCCAGTGGAATGCCTGTTAGACTTTTCCTCTAGTTCCTCATAATAGTGTTAACTTTTTTCCAACAATTGCTGTTTTTTTCAGATTGAATCATTTTTTATGAACTTTCCTCAATTTAGATAACTCTTTCTAGTGATCCTTTTATTGTAAATCCAGTACATTTTTTCACTTTAAAAAATTTTTTTACTTTTTAACATTTCTAATTTTGTCGTATATCTCAATTTTTGTGCTGCAATATGTACAACAAGCAGGGTGAGTATGGACAACCTTATCTATTCCCACTCTCAGAGAAAAGCATTTGATCTTTCAAAATTAAATATAATATTAGCTGCTGGTTTTATGGAGATTCTGTATATATAGTTCTCTATTCATATTTATCTTAGAGATTTTATAATGAATGGATATTGAATTTTATCCAATGCTTTTTTGCCTCAATTGATCATTTTTTTCTTAGCCTGTTAATATTGTAAATTGCATTGAATAATTTTAAAAATATTGATTGAGACTTACCCAAAATAGATTTTACTTAGTTTCAGCGTATATTTTTAATACACTGTTGGAGTCAATGCACTGTATTTGTTGAAGAGTTTTATCTAAATTCATGAAAGATACTGTTCTGTATTTTTCTTTCTTTTGTCTTCCTCCTCATTCTCTCCTTTTTCCTTTTCTTTTAAAAAATGTTTTTGCCTTGTTTATAATATTGATTTCACAAAATTAGTTGGGATGTTTTCCCTCCTATTTAGTTTTTTGGAAAACATTGTGTGCTAATCATTCTTGAAATGTTTGCTAAAATTCTCTTATTAAGCCGTCTGGGCCTGGGGATTTATGTTTCAGAAATTTTAAAATTAGAAATTCAATTTCTTGAATGGTGATAGAATTCTTCTGGTTCATGCCTAGTAATTTTCTTGGCTTCGAGGTCACTTTATCTGATATTGAAATAACCACACTTGCTTTTTTATTTTGTAAGAAATGTTATCATAATATTTCTTAATCTATCCTTTCACTGCTAACCTATGCCATGTTTCAAGTGAGTTTCTTATAAATGGCAAGTAGTTGAGTAGTATTTTGTTTTATAAACTCTTTTTTATGAATCTGAGTTTTTAAAACTATGTTTTATAAACTGTCTTATTGGTGCATTGTGGTTATTTACATTTGAAGTAATTACTGGTATGTTGATCATATATTAGTCATTTTATTATATATTTTGGGAAGGGAATTCCTTCTGTTGTGGTTGTTGCTGTTGCCATTGTTGTTTCTCCCTTTCTCTTTTTTGGTTATTTTTCTTTATCCACTTAATATTTTGGTGGACATTTACATTGTTTCCACATCTTGTCTATTGTCATATGTCCTTCAATAAACATGCAAGTGCTAATATATCCTCGGTGTCCTTATTTCAATTTTTTTCCCAGTACATACCCAAAAGTGAAATGTTGGATCATATAGTAATTTCTTTTTTTTATTTGTTGAGAAGCTTCCATACTGTTTTTCATATTGGTTATATTAATACATTCCCACCAACTGTGTACAGCGATTTCAATTTCTCCGCCTCCTAACCACCGCTTTTCTTTTGTCTTTTTGACAGTAGACATTCTTACAGGTGTGAAATGGTATTTCATTGTGTGTGAGTGTGTTTTTGAATCTACTTTTTAAAAAATTACCATACCTTTAGGGGGTCACATAGTTTATTGTTAAATGACTGCATTGTCTATTGGACAAGATCTGGGCTTTAAGTATCTCCATCACCACCAATTGTGCACATTGTACCTGATAAGGGATTTTTCAACCCTTCTCCTCTTCTTACCCTGCCCCTCTGAAACCTCCAATACCCCTGATACCATTCTTTATGCCTTTGTTGACTCTTAGCCTAGCTTCCACTAATCAGTGATACCATGCAGTATTTAATTTTTTCATTTCCATTTCTGCATTAAGTTAGGATGATAGTCTCTAGTTCCAACCAGGATGCTACAAAAGACACTAATTCATCTTTTTAAGGAGTGAACAGTATTCCATGGTGTAAGATATTTATTATAATTTATATTGTTCTCTCAACAGTGGATGGGTACCATTTAGGTTGGTTCCTCATGGTCACAAATGTGAATTGTGTTGCTCTAAACATGCTTGAAAATGTATTATATATTGGGTAGATATCAAGTAGTGGAATTGCTGGATCAAATGGTAGATTGACTTTTTATTCTTTGAGAAATAACATCATACTGAATTCCATAGAGGTGGTAGTAATTTCCACTCCCATCCACAGTGTATAAGTGTCCCCTTTTCACTGCATCTACACCAACATCTATTGTTTTCTGATTTTTAAAAAATGAACATTCTTACTAGTGTAAAGCAGTATCTAATTGTATTAATTTGTATCTCCCTAATGATTAGAGATGAGCATTTTAAAAAGTTGTTTTTAAGGCCATTTGTATATATTCTTTTGAGAAATGTTTGTTCATGTCATTTGCCCAATTTTAAATGGGGTTGTGTGCTTTTTTTTGCTGATTTGTTTGATATTTGGTAGATAATGGACATTTGTCATTTGCTAGATGTATTGTCTGCAGATATATTCTATTGTCCTGTAAGTTGCCTGTTTACTCTGTTAATTATTTCTTTTGCTGAGCAGAAGTTTTGTAGCTTAAGTCCCACTTGTTTATTTTTGTTTTGGTTGCATTTGCTTTTGTAGTCTTAGCCATAAATTATTTGCCTATGCCATTGTCCAGAAAAGTTCTTGCCAGGTTTTCTCCTCTGATTCTTATGGTTTAAGGTCTGACATTTAAGTCTTTAATCCATCTTGAGTTAATTTTTGTATATTGTGAGAAAAATGATCAAGTTTCAGATCTGTATGTGGCTATCCACATTTCCTAGCACCACTTGTTGTGTAGGGTGTCCTTTCCCCAACATATATTTTTGTGTGCTTTGTCAAAGATCAGTTGATTGTAGGTATTTGGGGTTATTTCTGGATTCTCTTTTCTGTTCCATTGGTCCATGTGTCTGCCATAGTATCGGTACCTGCTGTTTTGGTTCCTAAAGCCTCGTGGTATAATTTGTATGTGGGTAATGTGATGTCTCCAGCTTTGTTCTTTCTGCTGAGTATTATTTTGGCTGCTGGGCTCTTCTTTGCTTCCACAGAAATTCTAAAATTGTTTTTTCTGATTCTGTGAAATGTGACATTGGTAGTTTAATAGTGATTGCATTGAATCTGTCAATTAGGTAAAATGGTCATTTTAACTATGTTGGTTCTTCCAATTCATATGAATGGGAGGTTTTTCCATTTATTTGTGTCCACAATGCTTTCTTTCATCAGTGTTTTGTAGTTCTTCTTGCAGAGATGTTTCATATTCTTGGTTAGATATAATCCTAGTTATTTTAATTTTGGGGCCACTCTTGTAAATAGTATAGAGTATCTAATTTGATTCTCAGCTTGGTCTGAATTGGTATATAGCAGCAGTGTGATTTGTGTGTGTTGTTTTTTATAAACTGAGACTTTATTGAATTCTTTTCTCAAGTCCAGGAGTCTTTTGAAATAGTCTTTAGGATTTTCTTGGTATAAGATCATATCATCAACAAACAGAGATAGTTTGGTTTCTTTATTCCAATTTGTATATTTTTTATTTCTTTTGCTTGCCTGATTATTCTGCTAAAACCTCCAGTACTATATTGACTAGGAGTGGTGAAAGTGGGCATCTCTACTTTTGTTCTGGTTCTGATGGGGAATGACTTCAACTTTGCCTCATTCAGTGTGATTTTGGCTGTAGGTTAGTCATCTATGGCTTTTATAATTTAGAGCTATGTTCCTTCTATGCCAATTTTGCTGAGGGTTTTTTTTATTAAGAAGTGATGCTGGATTTCATCAAATGTTTTTTCTGCATCTATTAAAATGATCATATGATTTATGTTTTTAATTCTGTTTTAAATCATATTTATTGATGTGCGTTTGTTGAACTGTCTTTGCATCCCTGAAGTACAATTCACTTAATCATTGTAGATTTCTTTTTTGATCCACTGTTGGATTCAGTTGGCTAGTATTTTGTTAAGGAAGTTTACATCTCTATTCAAAAGCTTTATTGGCCTATAGTTCTCTTTATTTTTGTTATGTATTTTCTGACTTTGGTTTTGGGATAATATTGGCTTCATAGAATGAGTTAGGGAGAATTCATTCCTTTTCAATCTCATAGAATATCTTTAGTAGGATTGGGATAAGTTCTACCTTGAATGTATGGTAGAATTTGGCTGTGAATCTGTCAAGTCCTAAACTCTTTTTTGTGGAGAGACTTTTAATTACAGATTCAATTTTACTACTCATTATTGGTCTGTCAAGAATTCTATTTCTTTCTGATTCAAGGTTGGTGCTTTGCATGCTGCTAATAATGTAGCCATTATCTCTAGATTGGGTAGCTGGTCTTCATAGAGGTGTTCATAATAATCTCAGATGTAATGTGTCTCCATTTCCGTGTCTTACTGAGCTGATCTGAATCTTCTTTCCTCTTCTTAATTAATCTAGCTAGTATTCTATCAGTTTTGTTTATCTTTTTAAAATACCAACTTTTTCTTTTATTCTTTGTATTATTTTTTGTTTCCATTTTGTTTACTTTTGCACTAATCTTTGTTATTTCTTCCTTTTGCTAACTGTGAATTTTGGTGGTTCATGTTTTTCTATTTCCTTGTAGGGTGATGTTAGGTTGTCCATACGTGATCCTTCAGTTTTTTCAAGGTAGGCCTTAAAGCACTATACATTTTCCTATAGTCCAATTTATTGTGTACTACAGAGGTTTTGATAACTTGAGTTGCTGTTGACATTCGCTTTAAGAAATATTTTAAATTGCCAGCTTGGTTTATTGTTGACTCAAAGACCATTCAGGAGGAGGATGTATTTGTTTGATTTTTGAGAGTTCACTTTAATTTGATTTCTGGTTTTATTCTACTGTTGTCTGAGTATGTACTTGATGTAATTTTGATTTTTTTTATTGTTGAGACTTGATTTACACCTATGAAATGACCTAAGTTGGAGAATGTTCCATGTTCTGATGAGAAAGATGTATATTCTGTATTTTTGTGGTAAAATATTCTGTAGATGTCTGTTAGGTTCATTTGCTCTAGGGCCCAGTTTAACTCCAATGTTCCTTGTTGTCTTTTTGCCTAGATAAGTTTTTTATTGCTGTCAGCGGAGTGTTGAAATCTCCCTCTGTTATTGTATTGCTGTCTATCTCTTTTCTTAGGTTTATTAAATATGTTTTATAACACTGTGAGCTCTAGTGTTAGGTGCATATATATTGAAAACTGTTATATTTTGTTCTTGGATTGGTATCTTTATCAGTATATAATGACTCGGTTTGTCTTTTTTTTTTGCTTTTGTTAACTGAAAGTTTGTTTAATCTAGTAGGAGAATAGCTACTACTGCTTGCTTTTGGTTTCCAATTGCATAGAATATTTTTTCCCATTCTTTTATCTTGAGTCCATAGGAGACTTGTTTGATAAGTCAGTCTCTTGAAAGCAGCAGATGTTTGGATTGTTTGTTTCTTTAAAAATCCATTCTATTGATTTATGTATTTTTCATGGGACATTGAGGCTGTTATTTTTAAGTCTTAGTATTGACATGTAAGGTACTGCTCCACTCATTATGCTGATTTTTACCTGGTTGCTTTGTTTTCTCTAGTGCCTTGATATTCTGTAGATTTTGTGAGCTTTATAGTTTTCAGTGTTTTTCTACTGCTGCATTTTTATCTTTTGTTTTAATGTTTAGAATTTTTTTGAGGATTTTTTGGAGAGCCAGTTTAGTGGTGACAAATTCCCTCAGTATTTGTTGTCTGAGAAAGTCTCTATTTCTGTTTCTTTTTTTTTTTTTTTTTTTGAGTTGGATTCTCACTTCGTTGCCCAGGCTAGAGTGCAGTGGCATGCTTACTGCCACCCCAGCATCGACCTGCTGGGGTCTGGTGATCCTTTCAAGTCAGCCTTCCAAGTAGCTGGAACTACAGGTGCGTGCTACCGCGCCTAGCTAATT
>CAUYQG010151978.1:0-31423 GCA_963574415.1 Tarsius wallacei | reverse complement strand
CTCAGCCTGTAATCCCGCACCTTGGGAGGCTGAGGTGAGTGGATTGCCTGAGCCCGCGGGTTCGAGACCCGCCTGGGCAAGCAAGACCTCATCTCTACAATAAATCAAAAAATTAGCCGGACGTGGTAACGCACGCCTGTAATTCCAGCTACTTGGAAGGCTGAGGTGGAGGGATCGCCGGAGCCCAGCAGGTCGAGGCTGCAGTGGCTGGGAGAGGCCACTGCACTCCAGCCTGGGTGACAGAGTGAGACTCCAACTCAAAAAAAAAAAAAAAATAGACACATTTAAGGCTATAAATTTCCTTCTGCAATTTTAGCTGTATGTCACACAAGCACAATTGTTACTGCACAACTGAAAATATGCTATAATTTTAAATTATTTTACTGACGCATTGTTTTGCAGTATATATTTTACTTTTCCAGCTTAATTTTTTCTATTTATCTCTTTAAAAAATTGATTTTGGCTTAGTTGCAGATAACACAGTAAATATAATTTCACTCCTTTGAAATATATTGTGCTGTGTCTTATATCCTATTACATGCTCAATCTCTGCAAATGTGCAATGGATGCTTGAAATGAACGTATATGCCGCAGTTCTTTGGTACAGAATCCAGTGTATGCCCCTCAGGACAAGTTTGTTAATTGTGTCGTTAAAATCATCTGTATCTTTACTAATTTTTGTCTGCTTATTTTTTCAACAACAGAATTGTTTTAAAATATGCCAGTATGTTGTGAATGCATTTATTTCTTTAGTACTTATTTCTTTATTGCCTTATTAATTCTGAGACTGTGTTACATATATAGGAATTGAGATGTGTTGTATGACTTTCTTTAAAAGAAAGCTTTGACTTAAAGTCTATTTTGTTTGAAAGTGACATAGCCATACCAGTTTTCTATTCATGAGTATTCTGTGGTATACTTTTCTATATGCTTTTTTCTTTCAACTTTTCTGTATCTTCATATCTTAGAGATGTTTTATAAGCAGCATTTTAAAGCAGATTTATAGAAAATTTAGTCTGACTCCTCTGTGACTTACTTGGAACATTTGGTTAATTTCACTTACTGGAACTACTGTTGCACTTGGGTTTATATAGATCATCTTCAGTTTTTGCTTGGTATTTACTCCTCTTGTTTCGTTTCCTCTCCTTTCTTGCTGTCTATTAGACTAATGTAAAAAAAGAATCAATCCATTCCCTTTAGCTGATTTAGAAGCTATAAACAATGTTAGCCTTTCAGCGGGTTTTATGAAAGTTATGACATGCATTCTTAACTTATCAATGTTAAAAGTTAGTACTTTTATCTTCCTCCCAGACAGTTCAAGAACCACAGAACGTTTTAATCTCAATATCTCACTCCCAACTTGCAACTTATTGCTGTGGTGAATTTTAAACTTTCTAAATATCCACATGCCATTATAATTACTAGTCTTATATAGCCAAAGTAGTTTATATTTTCTTTCATATTGACCATTTCTTTATTCTTCAGGTTTTTCTACATATCTTACCTTCCACCTGGGAACGTTTTCTTTCTGACTGAAGAATGAATGTCCTTCAGAAATTCCTTTGAGAGTCTGTTTCGGTGAAAGTTTGTTTGCTGCACATTCTGAAATTATATTTATTTTATCTTCGTTCATGAAAGACATTTTACTAAGTAAAAAATTCTAGTTTGGCAGTTTTCTAGTTTTCTCTCAGCACAATGAGTTTATCTTGGCATCGTCTTCTGGCTTTTATTGCTACTCTCAAAAAGTTAATTGTCAGTCTAACGCTTGCTCCTTTAAAAGTAATTTTTCTTTTTATTCTGAATGCCTTTATGATTTTCTCTTTATCTTTGGTGTTCTGTACTTTCACTTTCATATGTCTAGATACATAATTTTTTTTCTGTCTTTCTTAGGAGTCATTGGACTTTTTGAGTTGATTGGTGTCTCTCAGTTGTAGAAATTCTCACTCATTTCACATATTGCTTCTACTTTGTTAACTCATTCCTTTCCCTCTGTAAATCCGATTCAATGTAACCTTCTACGCGTATATTTGATTTAGTCTCTTTGGCTAATTTGCATCTGACTAATTTATTTGAACCCATCTTTGTTCATGAATTCTCTCATCAGCTTGATAAAACCTTTTCTTATACTCATCCATTGAATTTTAAATTTCAGTTACTGTGTCTCTGTGCTTTGCATTTCTATTTGATTTTTTTCCAAATCTGCAATACTGTTTATACTTCTTTGTTTCCCAAAGATATTTTCAAGATTGTCCTTTATTTCTTTTGATATCTATAGACATTTCATAGGTATTTCGATATAACTTGCTGGTGACGTTGGGGTCAAGCACTAGACTTGGCACATGAAGAACTGGATGCAACAGCTGGATCTGCCACACAGCAGCTGTGGTGACTCTGGGCAGGTCATAGAGGTTTGCAGGGTCTTATGTCCTTCATCTACACAATGGGGGCAATAATACCATACAAGGGCCGTGGCAAGAGTGGAGTAAAAGAAGGCCTGGGAAAATGGTACTTTGTAGATGATTCGTGTAAAGAAACCTTTTTGGTTTCCGATCTCACCTTCTGCTGGCCAGGAGGTGTCCTGTAACCTAATGTAGGTGACTTCTCTCCCACCTAGATTCCAGGTCGCCATGACTGAGGCTGTCATTTTCAAGTGTGGGGCAGGTCCTGGTGTTCTTTAGTTCTGTGCTTTGGGAGGCTGTACTGCTTTTTATTTTAACTATCATTAAGAAAAATGGTAAGGAGCCTTCATGAAGAAACTAGAACAGATTTCTGCCTGTACCGGCAGTTCGCTGTTTTGTTTATTTATTTATTTATTTTAAGATCGGGACCAACACATCCGGACTATGTGGGGTGTTTAGAGGTGTGTCATTTTATGAAAACTTTGACGGTAGGATTTGGAGCACATGTTGTGTGTACTTTCACCTTGTACCTCCATCTGGTAGACAGAAGCCTAGTTGGGGCTCACGAGGGAGAATGATTTATGCATTTTAGTGAAAACGCCATTTGTAACATTCATAAAGCACCGTAAAGTTTGGATGTTATTTCATTTTTAAAATACTTCTATCGTGTCTCATTCCACAAAAGATTTAAAGAAGTTAGATAAGAGAGTAGACGGATAAGTAGTTGATTACTTAGAAGTTATCAAAAATTGTAATAAGAGTAGCTCTACATGTTGATTTAGTTGTGTTCTTCAGGTAGAGTTTATGTGAGAAGATATGTGTTATTGTTATCAAGTGAACACGTTTAGTGTAGTTCAAGATGCTAAAGAAAACTTTTGCTTCAGTAGGGTTGAAATGTATGTGTATCTAGACACACACACTTACATCCATTCATACACGATTTTACTTGGATTATCTGGATTTCATCATTATCCAGTTTACTTTGCTCAGTATAAGCAGTTCCTTGACAAGGAACTAGCAAACTAATTTTGTCAGAAATACTCCATCAGCACACAACAGACTTATGAGACTTGTAGGTCAGTAAATTCTTGACGAGAACTTCTTATTTCCTTACTGTCGTGTGTTTCTTAGGCAGGTGTCTTTTGGTGAATCAGTACATCCTGCTGTATGTTTACTAAACCTATCTGATGTCACATCTTCCCATATTCATCTAAGCCAGGAATCCTTTTTCACTTACTCCTTGGAAATTTTTTCACGTCCAGGGCCAGTTTTAATCTGAGAACAGTAAAATAGGCCAGATCTTTTTTTTTTTTTTCACTGTTCATTATTTTAAAAGAATCTAAACTTGGAATAGGCAGAGAAAGTCACTATTTATTAAACACTTTTTCAGAAAGTAGAAGATATTTAAAGTCAACTCTCCAACATTTGTGGTATATGTAACACATTAATCCTAAGGTATACTTGTTGTATTTCTTAATACGTCTTTTATTTTCTTCTTACCATGATGAAGTGTGGTATAGAAACTTTGATTATTTTTTAACTAAAGCAAATTAGGTTTAGATAAATTCTGTTTTGAAAGAATTCCACTCCAAATCTTAAAATAATTGGGCTATTCTTGATAGTTTATTCATCTTTCATTAAATATGAATAAGCTTTTACTATGTATTAGGCACTTTGATAAAGCAGGGGATTTAGCAGAGAGCAAAACAGACCCAATCCCTACCTCTGTGTCCTTTACAGTTCAGAGAGGAGTACAAACAGTAAACAGTTAAGCACAAAATAGGCATGCATTTAGAAACTGTGTAAGTGCAAGGAAGGAAGAATACAAGCTTTATGACTGAAAATTAAAGGGACACCCAGTTGAAACTGAGTGAACAGGCAAAGCTTCCCTGGAAACTCTAGTGAAGTGAGTAAAATACTAGAAGGATGAACTGAATGTGTGTGAGGAATGGCAGGTGGCCAAGGAAGGTGGCCAGTGCATTGGAGGGACAGTGATGGAAGGAGGGAAAGGCGCAAGGCAAAAGCAAGAGGGAGATTCAGGCACGATCATACAAGCACTTGTAACGGATCCGTCAAATAAAAGCGTTGGATGGGATGAGGTACCTTTCTCTTTTAGCATCTTACAGTTCGAAGCAGTGGGAAACAGCAGGAGTTTGAAGCCAGAAAGACAGTTCAGTGTCAGCTCTTTAATTTCCACGTCTGTCAGATGGGACTGATATTAATGAGGCCGCACGTGGTGGAAGTGCCTTTCTTTCCTTTTCTCCTCTAACGTTAGGCAGTAGTTCTTGTGAACTTCATTTGGAAATTAGTCAGGTTCTTCCTTACACCATCTCTTCTAAGGCTCAAGAGACAAACCTAGGGCACAGCTCAGCACCTGTTGACGGCTCTTGTTTTGTCACGTGACCTCACCACTCAGAGGCACTAAGTTCTCATTTGTAATAATATTAGCTCATAGGGATGCTGTAGGGTGTAGATGAAACAGCACTTGCCAGAGGCCTAGCAAATCATCTGGAACCTAGTGGGCTCTCAGAAAATGTGGTTCTGTTTTCCCTAATTCCTGAAGAAAACTTAGTGGAATTATAATTCTCTCTACATCTCATTCCAAGGAAAAATGAAGGATAGGTAAAAAATCTTTCGGCCAGAATTGCCTGGATGATGGGTTATGTGGCACTTATTTCTGTATTCAGCAGTGACTAAAATTTTAGACAGTAAGTATCTTACTTGTTAATGCTTTATGGTAACCAGGGAAATTCTTTCTCACTTGTGTGAGAAAACAGCTCCAAGAGCCTTGAAAAAGCTTTCCCAAGCCTAAATGGCATCCCTCAAACCTTTGTGATATATATTGTTTAATGAAAGTCCAGTTTGTGTTTTAATGGCAAGGGTAATCTTTAAACTAGGTGAGAAAGTCTCTGGAGTGCCGTGCAAAAGAAAACACCACGCAGGCCTTTGCCTGTAAGAGTGCAGCTAGCCTGATTGGAGCCATTACAATCAGCGAGCTCCTCATGGCCCCTCAGCTTGCCCCTTCAGGGGCATCCAATTTTCTGCTCTTAGTCCTGAGGCTATCGCAAGCGCATTGCTGAAGAGGACAAAAGGCGCTTCCCATAATATGCCCAGCCTGCTGAGGCCGGGTTCAAGGGGATTCCTAGCACCTTTGTGGGTGAAGCTTTGGTTTAGCCTGTAATTCTGACTGGCAGGGCCAAGAGCATCTTGAAATCTTGACCATAGTGCTTTTTAAACCTAGCCTTTAAAGTCCAGAAACTGGGGGGTGCAAATCATACAAGTTTAAGAGTTTCATTCCTTCAGGCTCTGGCTGTTACACTAAATCCCAGCTCCCATTTTCCATCTCATCTCTCTCTACCACCAGTTTTTCTCTCCAATTCTCACCCGTCCTTGGATAAAACTTCCTGAAATAGCTCTTGAATGAAGTCTTACCTAGTTTTAAATTGCCTTACTTTCTGTGCAAAAAAGGATAAACTCCGTCAAGTGGCAAAATCTGACCCCAAACCTACCTGCCTGGATTTTTCGCTCATATTCTTCCATGATCCTGACATACTAGCCACATGTAACTTCTTGAGATCTTGCCAAATCCCGGTGTCACTGCCAGAAGCAGGGTACAGGCCCCGTTTGGCTTTAAGATGCTGTGGCTTTTTCTTTGTTTTTCCTTTTCTAGAACATGGAAATCCTGTTCATTCTATGCTGAAACTCATTTTGCTTTCATTCATCCTTAATCTATTTTACTTATGCCCCTATGCTCACGATTCCCTGCCCTAAAAGTTTTTTCTTTTTTTTAAACAAAATCTGGTAATGCTTATAGGATCTTCCTGTTTTCTCCCCCGACAGATACCTTCCCTGCAGTAATGGGAGTGGAGGTGGTTGTCAGCTTTCCTGAAAGGAAATTAAAGAGGAAACCTCAGAGAGAATACATATTTATATCTGAATCCCTATTAGTTACCTCATTTAACCTTCAAAACAAACCCT
This sequence comes from Tarsius wallacei, assembly GCA_963574415.1. Taxonomy (NCBI): domain Eukaryota; kingdom Metazoa; phylum Chordata; class Mammalia; order Primates; family Tarsiidae; genus Tarsius; species Tarsius wallacei. Next base: position 25,046 of record CAUYQG010151978.1, on the reverse strand, counting down.
ATAAAGTGAGTTTCATTGAGACATTTTAGCGATGAGGACACCAAAAACATTAAGGTACTGTAAAAATATACACACCTGTTTAGTAGTGAAACCAGGTATCTAAAAGCAGGTCAGTCTGACTTCATAGTATAGGCTTTTATTAAGGTCATTGATAGTTTTGATCATTAATTAATTACATAAATAGGCCTCCGCAGGGTCCATCTGAACGCCTATAAGGAAAAGAAATGTGACTCCAGAATTTTGTTTTCTAGAAGCTAAAGACTGAAGCTAGCAGTTCAGAGGGGAAGGATATGGAAACGAACACTGAGTGGCAATGTTGTATTCCTGACTTGTGAAAGTGAATATTTGTAAAGTATTGATGGGTTGGTGGCTCATTGTGTATGGTCTGATGCTAAGCCACAGCAAAAGGGGGACTTTAGTTAGAATGGAGCTCTTGAGGACTGCCAGTGAGTTTGTATATATTGGAGTGATTCCAATGCAAAGTGGAGCAGCTGAGCAAGATAGTTTCGGTACCAACTAGGACTTTCAGGATGTCTGGTTAACCCTAGGTTGCTTGCTCTAGTAGCTTCAAGACAAACATAAACGGAACCAGCAACCTGACCATGAAGCAGGTTAGAAATGTCTTATTTAATTAAGGAAAATTTTGCAAAGTAGCCATCTACTAAGGTGGCTAAGATATAAAGTAACAAGCAGTTGAATGATCCAGTACTTTTATTTGATTGTCAAGAAAAAACAGTGAGGAAATAAAGACGAACTGTCTAGCTATGTACCTTATCAACAATATTTGTGGATGATTGATGCTCTTATTTTTTAAACAAAATATGAGCTTCCTCAGACACATGGTTGCGATGCAATTAAGTGACAGTAAAGTAGTGTGGTGGACAGTGAGAGGGCTTGAGAGTCAGACCCACCCAGTTCAAATCCAATTTACCTTTTAATAACAATGAATTGTAAGGATGTCACCAGACCTCTTGGAGGCGCACCTGAAAATCAGAAATAAGAGTACTTACCTTGCAGGATTATGCTGGAGATTGTAGGTAACATATTATAGCGCCTAGCGTAGTACCTGCCCCTTATTAGCTGTTCTGTAAGTGGGACCTAGGATGATTTTTCCCTGCTGTGGCTCTGACTGCATTTTCCAAATGGTGGTGTATTCACAAAGAGCCTACCTCTCAGGCAGAAAACCATCTTCCGTCCCCTGAGTCTTTTTTTTTGAGTTGGAGTCTCACTCTGTCACCCAGGCTGGAGACCAGTGGCATGCTCACAGCCACCTCAGCGTTGGCCTGCTGGGCTCAGGTGATCCTTCTGCCTTAGCCTTCCAAGTAGCTAGAACTACAGGTACATGCCACCATGCCTGGCTAATTTTATGATTTATTGTAGAGATGAGGTCTTGCCAAGTTGCCCAAACTATTCTTGAACCCGTGGGCTCAGGTAATCCCCTCACCTCTACCTCCCAAAGTGCTGGGATGACAGGCTTGAGCCACCGCGCTGGGACCCGTCCCCCGAGTCTTAAACCCATTTCCTTTCTCCCCCAAGGGTCTAAACTCAGCTATGCAGCACTGACCCAGATTTCCAGGGTTGGGGATAAAATAAGATTTGGTCTGTAATGATAAGAGATGGTGTCTCTCTTTTCTACTCATTTTATAAAACGATCATAGACCGTTTTTACAATAAACTTTACAGGTTTCTAGTAAATTCTGGAGGATATCAGTCTCAGGTTGTCAGATCAAACACATATTGTTATCTTACATGTGTTTTCCTAGTACCAGATTGGCAATGAAAAAAGTCATTCAACAAGTATTTGAGCATCTTCTTAAGTGCCAGATACTGTTTATAAGTGCTCAGGATATATCAGTGAGCAAAACAGGCAAAACCCTTGTCCTCAAGAGATTTACTTTAGTTTTTATTTTAAAGATGTGGGCTACAAGTCAGCACTGGAAACATAAGTGGTCTAGGTACAGGTGAAGATTGGGCCTTCCGTTGAAATTTACATTCTAGCAGGAGGAGGCAAGCAATTAAAAATTAACAAACTATGAAAGCAAATGGTATTTTTTAGAAGGTAATAAGTGACGTGGGAGAAAAAGAGAATCGAGGAAATCAGGATTGTTGAAGGCAGAGAAGCAGTTGCAGTCTGAACTACAGCGGTCATGATGAAAATGCCCTAAACTGAGAACGGGACGATCTGGCTCTGTGTGTGGCGGGCAGCGGAATGCCTCTCCTCCCACCCCCAAATGTGCATCTTCAAATCCCCAGAAACTAGGAGTGGCTATGGTATGTTAGACGGCAAGATGGAATTAAGGGCACCGATGAAGTGAGGGTTGTCAGTCAGCTGGCCATTAAAAGAAAAGGTTATCTGGTGGGCCCAACGATGTCACAGAGGTCTTTAAATGGGGAAGAGGGTGCGGAAGAGTCAGAACTAGAAGACTGGAATCCCAGGGAAGACGGTGTGAGGCGTTGCTGGCTTCAAAGATGGAGGAAGGGTGCCTGAGTCAAAGAATGTGAGTAGCCCCCAGGAGCCAGAAAAGTCAAGAAAATGGCTTCTTCTTGGGAGTCTCCAGAAAGAAACTCAGCCCGATCAAAACACTGACATTGGCTCGGTGAGACCCATTTTGGACTTTTGACCTCCAGCACCGTGAGGTGATACATTTGCATTGTATTAAGCCACAAAATTTGTGGTATTTTGTTACAATAGCAATAGGAAACAAACACACTGTCAACACACTAAAAACTACTGAGCTGTATATTTTAAACTGATGAATTTAATGGAATGTGAATTATATCTCAGTAAAGTTTTAGAAAGTAGTGTGGTTAAGATAGGTCCAGTTGAGGAGACGGCATGTACAAGTGTTGAAAGATATATATCAACAGCTTTTGTGTCTAACAAACCATTCTATAACTCAACAGCTTAAAACACTGTCAGCGAACTTTGACCCAAATGTGTCCACTGCCTGCTTATGTAAATCAGTTCTATTGTAACGAAGTCATGCTTGTTGATTTGCATATTGTCCAGGACTGCTTTAAGCTACAATGACAGAGTTGAATAGTTGTCATGGAGACTATATGGCCCACAAAGCCTAAATATTTAAGATCTGGCCCTTTGCAGAAAAAGTGTGCCAATCCTGACTTAAAACAGCAATCATTTATTCTTGCTCAGTGGTCTGCAGGTTGACTGGAGCAGTTCTGTTCCACGTAGGCTCATTCTAGGGCATAGTACAATGAGGTAGGGGGAAGACTTCATTCAACCGCAAGCCTCTTCAGGGATAGACACAAAAAACAAAACAACAATGACCCCCAAAACACCCAAACAAACACAAAACTGGCCCTCTGTTGCTTTTGCCCATGTACCTTCAGCCAAAGGAAGTCAAATGGCCAAATGAAAAGTTAAGGGGCACATGGCAAGGCCACAGCAAGGGTGTGGACATAGGGAAGGATAAGCATGGAGGTCAGTAATTCAACTTCCTACAGTAGGGGAAGCATAGGCCATGTGATTGTATAGGGGAAAGAATGCCAGCCAGAGTCATAGCCAGTACAAAGACCTGAGGCCCGCGGAGAATCCCAGGTGTGGTAGATAAACAGTAAGGACATCAGTAGGTCTGGCATGCAGTGGGGACAGTAGAAGCTGAGCTTAGAGAAGTAATGGGGGCCAGGTGTGGGAAAAGCATCGCCATTTGAGTGAGATGCAAAGTCGGTACAGCGTTTTGAGCAACAGAGTGTCACAGTTTGACTTTTATTTTCAACTGTGTTGAGAACAGTCTTGATGGAACAAGGATGGAAGCAGGGAGTATGGCTGGGAGACTATTTGAGCAGTCCAGGTGGTGGCCACTGGCGACAAGGGAGAGGCTGAGAACAGTTAAGTCTTGTGTATATTCTTAGGTTAGAACCAAGAGGATTTCCTGACAGATTGGAGGAAAGAACATCAGGGATGACTCCAATACTCCAATGCCTGAAAAGCAGAAATGACAGAGTTGCCACCAAATAAGAGGAAAAAGCCTGCAGGAAAGGTAGTTTTCAGAGGAACTCAGGTGAGAGACGGACTGAGTGTGTGATGTTCACTAAACATGGAAGAGGAGATGTCAGATAGGCAAATGGACACACAAGAAGGAAGTTCGGGAGGAAAGCCTGAATTAAAGATATGCATTTGGGAACCTCTGGCTTGTGTTTAAAGCAACGAGCCTGGTCATGTTCACCGAAGGAGGTAGTGGAGACAGAGAACAGTTTTCAGGATCGAGTGCTGGGGAACTCCAATGTTAAGAGGTCTGGAAGAGGAAGAACAGGAAGTCAGACTGAGTCAAGGAGCCAATGAGATAGAAGGAAAAGCAAGGGAGAGGATAGACCGTGTACTAGAAAGGCAGGGTGACCTGGCTTCCTCTTGAGCACCCGTCACCGACTGTCTTTCCAGGTGTGCTTTCGTTGTTCTGGGAGCACAAACAGCAGTCGAAGCACTGGCTTAAGCGTTACATTTTGGCATCACGCCGTCCCAGACACTTAATTTCCTTTTCCATGGGTGCATAAGGCTTGGGGCATGGGTCAGTTTGAATGTCAGTATTTTCTGGTGCGTCTCAATTTCAAAGTTCATTGCTTTCGTTTTCTTGGTGGCTGCGTCAGAAATGAGCCATATCATAAGACGTATGTAAACACCAAATCGTAGATGTGTACAGCTTGCTCATTTAACCCCGCACCTCAAACCCTCAGGATAATTCTTAAGCTTCTCAGCATGACACTAAAGAACACTTGTGATCCGGATTCTCATTTCTCCCTGCTCCTCTCTCGTTCTTCTTCCCCTTGTCACCTTGCGTCAGTCAGCTCGACATACTGGGCCTTCGGCTCCCCGAGGGCCCCCAGGTCTCGGCATTGGCCATCCCTTGGAATCCGTGCTCTACCCATTGGCTGGTTAGCAACTTGTACATTTTTAGGTCTCAGCTTAATGTTACCTCAGTCATCCTTGACGCTCCAAATCAGAATAAGATACTCTTCTCTGTTGCCCATAATACTGCAAATTCCCACGTCATGGCTCTCATTAAATAGTCTTATAATTTTCCATATACTTGTTCATTTCTCCCTCTAGACCAGGGGTTGGCAAAGCACCAGAGAGTAAATATTTTAGGGTTTGCAGGTCGTATATTCTCTGCCACAACGACTCAGCTCTGTCATTGCAGCAGGATAGCAGCCAGGGACCATACACAACCAAATGATTGTGTTCCAATGAAACCTTATTTACAAAAAATAGGCAGTGGATTGGACTTGGCTCACGAGGATAAGAAGTATACTTTTGCTGACTTTTGTATCCCTAGCACCTAGCACATTCCCTGAAACACAAGAAGAATGCCACAAACATTTGTTTAAGGAATAATGCACCTTCTGCCACAAGGTTGCCAAGAATATGGCCTCATTATGATCGTAAAACATGGTGTGCAATGTAAAAGGTACTTTGTGTGCCTTTTTTCAAAGCAATCCTCTATCCTTCCAATCTTTTTTTCTTTGCATCTGTCTAAATTTAGCTTCCACCTTAATGGTCTGACTCAGTTTTCCTGATTTATCCTGCCTGGTGAGGCAATTGTTACACAGACACCTGGGGTCTGTTGTTGAATCTGCACATTTCTAACTGTGACCAGGAGTTGTAGATACTTCTTTCTCTTTACACACAGCTGGGATGCAGTTGTCCCGGAGACCGAGTCTGTGCATTGTGGCCACTGGAGTCTGGTGCTTATTGACCATTCCTGTCTCTCCGCAGTGTGTGGAAGTTGGGCCAATGTTGATTCGTTTGGAGAGATATCATTTATTTAGATTCATTTAATGGAGTTTCATGTGGTTTCTTGGCCATGGTTTACTTCCCCAAATTGTGAACGGGAAATCAGGAGGTTTACGGGATTTTGGGCTTGTACCTTTGCCAGGTAATGAGTAAAACATGGGGCAGGGGATAGAAAGCTATGTTTGTGGTGGTCACATCTTTTAGCCAGACATTGTCAGGATGTTGAACCAGATTTGGTCAGATGAGCAAGTTAATCCCTGGGAAGTCTCATTACTTCTGGGTTAGCTGCAAGAAAAGGAAAATAAAAGATGCTTGTGTTTTTAAAGTGACCCCACAAAACCATAATTATTTCCATTTTTTCCAGATTTAACTGTACCTTATATAGTAACGGGAGATTTTTAGTTGGTTTAGAGTATCAACAAAACCCAAAAGGGAAGGGGCTTCCAGACACCATCCACCCTTAACTGGCCACACAGGTTGGCCCTGGTGAAAGACAGGCTTAGCCTGCTGCTGGTGCGGAGGTCTGACCCTAAGGGAGCTTGCTGCAGAACTTACCTCTCTGAACTGTGAGCACTACCTCAGGACCAGATGGGTTTCTAACTCTACGTGAATTGTAATAAAAGTCTTTCACATATTAAAGTTAAATGCAGACCAAAGAGAAAAGGGGGTTAATGAGAAGTTAGGAGATGAGGATTAGAAAAGCAGCCATAACAGAAGGAGTTAAAAAAGTCCCTTATATTTATGTGGTGCTTTACTGAGTAAATACTTTCTGAAACAGCTTTTGTTTCAGTTTGTTTTAGCTCTCCAAACCAGGTAGGGATAATGATTTCCTTTTTGTGAATGGAAGAAACTGACTTTCAAAGAAATTGAGTGGCCTGGTCATGCCTAGCAGTGGAAGCCAAGTGTTGAGTGTTAGGATTAGGGAGGGTCTGGAGAGGGCACAGCATCCCTGGAATTGTGTGCTGGTAACCAGAGATCTGAGCAACAAAGATTTGCAACACAAAGACGTGAATAAAAGATTTACTTAAGAAAGAGATCACTTCCCATAGACAGGAAGAAGGCCGATATTATTAGAAAATATAGTTTATTTAAAGTAAATTGAGAGAGAGAGAGAAGATCTACCGCCCCAAGGGAGGGGAGGGGCCAAAGCCAGGAAGCATAGTGACAGCCATCGCTCAGAGAAAACATGGCCACACCCGAGTTTAGCAAGGCAATGACCATGGCTGCTTGTAGTTAAGCCCTTTTAACCATTCCCCTTGATGGGGGAAGATCATTAAGGTGATTGGGTGGTGGTCTGCTTCACATCATCACGAAGGGGCAGGCAAGCGCAGGTACTGATGTCAGGTGATGGACACCAGGCAGATGGGTGGGTTAGTCACATGACTGCTGCCATGAGGGGTCTGTGCTGTAGGCCACAAAGGGCTGATTAGGTTAACTTGGGCCCAGAGGGACTGTTCCTGCAAGAGACTTGTTAGATATTTGCAATCCTCAAACTCCTTGACCAAAGGGGGTCTTATTTTCATTTTTATGGCTCTTTCCTTGTCTTGCATCTGGTGGAGATTGGCCTAGGGGGTGGGGCAGGCTGCTGCTTGGCCTGCCATCGAATGTCTGAACGCTTTCTAATGGCTATGCTGAGACGAAAAAGACTAAACTAAGAATAAGCTAAGTTTCTTCTAGGTTTCTATAGGTACCTCCTTTCATTGCGTCTGGGTCTTCTTTCCGACTCTGGAGAGGATTTAGAGATGGGGGGGACGGAACGAAATCCTTGAGGGAAAGGGGCAGGCATCGCCCCTGCCATGCGTTGGCCCGGTTGATTTGCTGCTTTCTTCGATAGGATTCCTGGCTTTCTCCCACAGCTTCTTTCCAGATCCCAAACCTAGAGATGTCAGTGCCCCAGGCCTTGGTTTCTGCTGGCCAGTATTCTTCCTGGATCCAGATTTGAAGGTGTCCTTCAGGCTGGGTTTGGTAGTTCTTCCATTGTTTCTCATGGTTCTGCTCGCCCAGAGTGTCAGCCTAGAGGGAGATCAACCCAGGGGAACAGAAAACTAGGGAGACGGTGATCAGGACAGGAAGAGCCATGGGCATGGGAGTTAAGGGGGGAGTTTTCCACAGCAGGATGGCAAGTGCTAGCTGGAGAAATGGCCATTCTCCAGACAGAGTGAGTTGTTCCTTTGGGTTTCCTTCTTAATTATCAGTGTAATAACTGGGATTAATAAAGGCAGTAGCCATTTTATTAAAAGTGCAAAACACGTAACCTTTTTATAGTGGTCAATTAAAGGTGTGTAAATGAACATTTTAATGAGCAGAATCGGTTTTCGTTTCCATTTGGATTAAAATTCTAGTCAGTTTTCTGTAAGGATGAACCTCCATGAGCCCTGTGATTTCTGTTTTAAGTTTATGAGTTACTTTGTCTCTTCGAGATTTGATCCCTGGTGTTCATGAAGGCAACCCTTGAGGTGGAAGAAAGCTCACACCAAGACATTTTCTGCTTTGCTTGTCAGAGCCTGATGGATGGCATTGCTGTATCAGCATTGTATTTATGTGTTTCTTGGAAACATTTAAAATCTGTGCTGAGGATTTCTTCACTAGCAAATTCTCACTCAGGATACCCTACCAGAAACTACCACCTTACATTTGTGTAAACAATGATCTAACCATGAAGAATGTTTGAGATACAAATCCCAGATTCGCATGTCTGTGTGAGGGAAGGTGCCCCAGAGCTCGCTTCAGCCAGACCTGGTTCAACTTATACATATGGAAATGCTGTTCTTTGTTTGCATAATACCTTTGTACTCACGTTTTCTGCTCTGCTTCAACACATGGGGTTAGTTCCTCAGGCTCGTATCCATCACCGAAGAAGGAATTCTTTCATCTAGTGGCAGATATTTAACATTTGTCTTCAAATATTTTAGCTGTTCCTCGGTTTCAAAAGAAACTCTAACCCTGCAGAAGACTGGCCTTGGGTTGTCATTGTCATTGTTGACATCATTCATGTTATTTTCTGCCAGTGTTCCAGGTCACTCCTGGTTCATGATCAGAAGAGGAACCAGACTATGGGAAGCTAAAAGTTAAGAAGAATTGGAAAACACAGATTAAAATAATTTGGCGTGTTCACAAGAAAGAGCAGAGAAAAGGGAAGTGGGATACTGTTAAGATCCAAGAATAATAATCAGTTTATTGATCGACACAGCCCTGAACCAAATTTTAAAGTAGTCGGGTGACTGCTCAATGCACTGGTCATGGCCTCTGTCGTCACCTCCACTACGTCACCACTATTCTGCCTTTCACGGGGCAGTGGCCATGAATGTGCTTACTGAAAGGGCAAATGGACTAGAAGCCAGGACACCTGGACTCAAGATCTCATTGGCCACTTGGGTCATAAGACTAAGTTTGTTTCTCCAGCTGCAAAATGGGATTAGTGACACCTGGCTACCTCCTTCATGGGAATAGGGTGAGGTAAAAATAAGAGAATATATGTGGGGGCATTTAGAAAATTCTGCGGCTTTATACCCACATAAGCACTGTAGGGTAAGCCTTCTGCCTATACTCAGCTACAGTAGACATTTCAATAACTTCCTTTACGCTCCCATGAGTTTTTTAGAAGAGGTATTTACCTGTAAGGCATGTGGACTTGGGGCCTGAGGCTGTTTCTCAGCAGCAATTTTTGGACTTTTTATACTGCTGAGCAAGCTCTGACAGAATCTACCTACTTAAAAAAAGGCAGAACAGAAGAGTGGGGCAGATGTGATGAGCGGAAGAGATGAGAAACCCTGGGGTTCCAGAGAGTTCTTAATAAAGCATGTGCTGAATTTCTTGCCCAGGAGTTCTGGGAAATAGCCCCCAATTCTTTGTGATAAGTATCTCTCTACAAAGGCCAGGCTAAGAGTGGCTCAGTTCTTTTGAATCAACTCCAAGGGAACTAACTGTGTAGAGAAAGAGTATTGGTAGAAGAGAATAGAACCCAGGAACATGCAGATGAAACCGGAGGGTTGTTGTTGCTTGAGTTAGTACACAGTACTCTGGAATCTATACTTAACAGGAGTGGTGTGTGGTCTCATCAGTTGTGTTGCCTGTGGTGACACCTGAATGGGCTAGTGGAATGTCATAGTTGGCCAAATTTTTATTTTTTCACTGATGATATTTATTTGTGCTGAGAGAGGACTCCCCCATCTAAGAAATCTCAGATAATTATTAAGACATATGTCAAGTTCCACAGAAAACTCTTGAACTAAATGATGTCACATGATTCTTTGGTGGCACAGAATCATGACAAGAGCATGGACTAGGGTCAGAAAACCTTTACTCTTAGTTCCACTTGTGTGATGTTGGATATACAGCTTCAGTGATCAGGGCTTCGGTATTCTCATCCATAAGATGTAGACACTGGAACTGATTATTTCCAACGTTTCTTGCAGCTCTAATAATCTCATTATTCTGCTAATGATGGCACTTCATAGGGGCCATCGCAGGTGGTTGACGTAGCCCTTGCCGTTTGTTGTAGAATGCCTAAACAATAATAATTGTGTGGCCACAAATGCTAACTAGTAGAATCAGAGTTGAGCAAATAGCAAAGACTTTAAGACAACCAGAAAATAAAATACAGTTAAGGATTAAAAATTGAATCCCTAAATCAGCAACTGTAGATCACAAAACTCGTGAAGAGTATTTTTTTATCCCAACTTGAAATTCTGTCAAATCTATAGGATATAATTAAGTCTCAGTTAATACTTCACTCAAAAAAAATAGATAGATTTTCACTACACTTGGAGGATATACTTAAGAGTTTGACATAATAAAGATGGGTTTTACCAGTTTCAATCTTCTTCCAAAATATTTACTGGGACTTTGCTTTTCATAATCCCACCCCTTTCCAACTGACAAGCATCCCACTGTCTGTTTTGTTTGTTTGTTTTTGAAGGGAGCAGGGGGAAAATATAAGTGTTTGGTATTAAATATGGGCATATCCATATATTGGTAGTAAATATGGGCATATCCCATGGAGCAAAATGACTGGGGTGCAGCTGGGAATGGATAAATGTGTTGTTGAATAACATGCTAGATAATGTACCAAGGTCAACATAAGTTCCTTACCCTACAGAAATGAAAAGAATAAGTAGTAGCTCTCATGCAAATGATAACTCAGAGTATGCAGATGTTGGCCCAGATCTTGAGTCCTCTTGGCACTGGTTCTTGGCTGTAGTCAGTGCCCCCTGATACTCACTTCTGTCCTTTCTTGTGTTTTATCCTTCTCATGTTTCCAGCCCCTGATGAAGGTAATACCACATCTCCCTTTTTCTAATCTCCTCAGCTCCAGTGATTGTTATCTGTCTCCATAATGACTAAGGGTGAGTGTCAGGCGGGGAGGATGAAAAGGGTGTGTATGCCTGGAATCTATACTTAACATAGCTTGTCCAGGTCTTTTTCTATCCTATTTCTGGTGTTAAGGCATAAACTCTTAACTTTTTGTTCCTTAAGGCTCTTGTTTTAATTCTCAAAAGCTTATTTTGGCCATTAAAATTGTTGTCAATTTTTTTCTTTGCATCCCATTTATAGCAATTTTAATTCTCTTTTGGGCAATTTTAATTCTCTTTTGGGCAATATCTGACCAATAAGAGGAAGGGTCACACAAAAGGAAATCTGGAAAAGACAAATATAAAGATTAATATTTTAAGTTATTTTGACAAACTACAGCCAGAGACCACCACCTGATTTTGTAAATAAAATTTTATTGGGATCCAACCACACTCACTTACATTTTGTCTATGGATATTTTTGTGCTACAATGGCAGAGTTAAGTGCTCTATATGTGACAGACTGGATGGCTTGGCAGTGTCTAAAATAGTAATATTATAGTGATAGTGATAATATACTAATAGTGTCTACTATCAATCCCCTTAAGAAAAAGTTTTTTAACCCCTGTTTCACTGTATTACCTTGCAACAATTTGAATTAAAGCATAGTCTAACAAACTTCTACTTCTGTCTATGATACAGTAACTGAGGCCAGATTTACCCATCTCCTGAGTTCTGGAAATGGAATCAAGGGTCTGTAGCTTGCCCCAAAATTCAAAAAGCAAAAATGGACAGAATTGAAGAGAGAGAGAAACAATTCAACAATAGTAGTTGGAGACTTCAGTATCCTACTTTCAATAATTGACAGAACAACTAGATGGCAGGTTAACAGAAAACAGAAGACTTGAACAATACTGTAAACCAACTAGACCAAAAAGGCATACATAATATGTTCCACCTACAATAGCAGAAGATAGTCTTCCCAAGGGCATATGGAACACTCTTCAGGATAGATCATATATTAGGCCCTAATAAAAGCCTCAATAATTTAAAAGGATAGACATTATACAAAGTGTTATCTGAGCACAATGGAACAAGAGTAAAAATCAATAACAGAAAGAACTTGGGAAAATCACAAATATGTATACATTAAACCATCCTGAATAACTAATGGGCTAAAAGAAGAAATCATATGGAAAATCAGAAAACACTTTGAGATGAATAAAAATGATGACATAAAATACCAAAACTTATGGAATGCAGCTAAGGCCATGGTCACAGGAGGACTTATACCTATAAATACTTATGTTAAGAAACAAGAAAGCTTTTAAATAAATAATCTAGACTTAACACATGAAGATGCTGGAAAAAGAATTGCAAATTAAATCCAAAGACAAGTATAAACACGGCCGATGTGAGGCAGCTAGAGTGAGCTTCTCCTACGGAGTAAACAAGATAGAGTTTCCTCAGCACCTAGAGAGGATCAAGACCAGCAGCATGCCCCACCACTCTTCGAAGAAGAGGTAATAACCACAGAGCACAAAGAAGGGGAAAATCCATCGACCTGGGCTGAGACTAGTCACTCTCACGGTCTGTCAGCAACCTTCGGATATAGTGGGGAAGGTGTGTAAGGGGAATTCTGGAGTTCTGTGCTCCTACTGTGGAATTCAACCCAGGAACTCAGTCCCTGTAGGTGGCATGGCTGGCCTGGGAGGGGATTGGCCACAAGGGCAAGCTCCTTGGCTAGAGACAGTTCCTGGCTGGGCAGGTTGCCTGGCAATACCTGAGGTCCTGAGGCTGGCTGCACTTTGACATTCAAAACATAGATTGCCTGAGGTCAAGGCTAGAGCTTGTAAGATGCCTCTCACTCCCCTTGTGTGCCTGCTTTGCACAACTATGTTACTCTACTGGCCTGGGACTCCCTCCTAGTCCCAAAGGGGTAACCAAGAGTGCACTCTTGTGGGTGGTCAAGCTCCTTTTCCTTACCAGCCCCTCCCCTCACTCTCTTTGAAGGCTAAAAACAGAGAGTTTGGGTAATCCCCAGAGCCTTGCCCTCGGCCTAGGCTGGCTAAGCACTTCCTTGGAGCAACAATTAACAAGGAAAATGTCCATAGCCACCATGGCAACTGGCTTTCTTTCACAGTGCCACCTCCTAGCCAAAGTCAACAATATGCCCACCATATCCAAAACACTGCTTCAGCTTTGAGGAAGGCCTGATCCAATACGCCAGCTAACACTACTTTCCAAACTTCTCCCCCTTACCATCACCCTACACTATCTTTGAAGGCTGAAACAGAGAGTTTGGGTAATCCCCAGAGTCCTGCCCTCAGCCGAGGGCTCAGGATGCTGTGAGCCAGTGCAGGTACCCAGCACAGGACTGCCACCACTGGCAATTGAGAAACTCATCACACCAAGTCTATATATAACCAAGGAAACCCTACAGTGCCTGTCAGCCCCCTGCCAACCTCAGTTAAGAATAAATAGTCAGCTGGTCTTAGTGGCTCAGCCTGTAATCCTAGCACTTTGGGGGCCAAGGCAAGTGGATTGCCTGAGCCCATGGGTTTGAGACCAGTCCGGGCAACTTGATGAGACCTTGTCTCTATAATAAATAAAAAATTGGCCAGTCGTAGCGGCATGTGCCTGTGGTTCTGGCTACTTGGAAGGCTGAGGTGGAAGGATCACTGGAGCCCAGCAGGCTGATGCTGGGATGGCCGTGAGTGTGCCACTGAACTCCAGCCTGGGAGACAGAATGAGACTCCAACTCAAAAATAAATAAATGCATAGTCTACCTAAATAAGAAGGAACCTGAAAAATAATTCTAACAATATGAAAAAAACAGAGTTCTCCAACACTCCCCAAAATCCCAATCAGAAACAAACTCTAATCAAAATGAAATTTTTGAAATTCCAGACATAGAATTCAAAAGATTGATTATAAAATTGATCAATGAACTTCAGGAGAAAATTTAAAACCAACATGAAGAAATTAAAAACTATTAAGGACAAGAATGTAAAAGTCTCCAAAGAGATAGACACTTAAAGAAAAAAACCAACTGAAATTCTGGAAATGAAATAATCACTTAGGGAAGTACAAAATACAGTGGAGAGTTTTAACAGTAGACTAGAACAAGCAGAAGAAAGGATCTCAGAACTTGAAGACAAGTCTTTTGAATTAACTCAATCAGACAACAATATAGAAAAAAGAATCAAAAGAACAAAACAAAGTCTCCAAGAAATGTGAGATTATGTAAAACATCCAAATCTAAGAATCATAGGTGTTCCAAGGAAGAAGTGAAAGCAAACCTATTTGAGAGAATAATGGAGGAAAATTTCCCTGGCCTTGTCAGAAATCTAAATATCCAGATACAAGAAGTCCAAAGAACCCTTAGAAGATTCATTGCAAAAAGGTCTTACCCAATGTATATAATCATCCAGCTATGCAAAGTTAATGTGAAGGAAAGAATTTTAAGAGCAGTGAGACAAAAGCATCATAGAACTTACAAAGGTAAACCTATTAGACCAACAACAGGCTTCTCAGAAGAAACCCTGTAAGCCAGAAGGGATTGGGGCCCCATCTTCAATCTCCCCAAACAATAGCAGTCAGTCAAGGATTTTGTATCCCCAAAACTAAATTCATAAGTGAAGGAGAAATGAAGTCCTTCACAGATAAGCAAACGCTGAGGGAATTTGTCACCACTAGACCATTTCTACAAGAAATACTCGAAGGAGTTCTAAATACTGAAACAAAAGGTGGAAATACCCCAGTAGAAAAATGCTGGAAATCATAAAGCTCACAGGTCTTATGGAATACCAACACAATAAAGAGAAACAGTCAATCAGTCAATCAACCAGCTATCAACCAATATGATGGATGGAATATTACCTTTCATATCATTATTAACTCTGAACATAAATGGTCTCAATGCCCCACTAAAATTATATAGAGTGGAAGAATGGATAAAAAAGCCCAAATATCTGTTGCCTTCAACAGACCCATTTTAACTCACAAAGACTTCTATAAACTCAAGGTAAAGGTGTGGGAAAAATATTCAATGCAAATGGAAACCAAAACTGAGCAGGAATGGCCATTCTCATTTCAGATGAAACAGACTTTAAATGAACAACAGTTAAAAAAAAGACAAAAATAATTAATATATTATGATAAAGGGATCAATCTGATGAGAAGACATAACAATTTTAAGTATATATGCCCATAACACCAGTGACCCCAGTTTTATAAAACAAATTCTACTAGACCTTAAAAAAGGGACAGCAATACAAAAATAGTGGGAGACTTCAACACTTCACTAACAACAATAGACAGATCATCAAGGCAGAAAGTCAACAAAGAAACATTGGAGTTAAACAAGACTCTAAAACAAATGCAGTCGACAGACATCTACAGAACATTTCATCCCCAAACTACAGAACATACATTTTTTTCTCATCAGCATATGGAACATTCTCCAAGGTAGACCATATGATAGGCCACTAATCAAGTCTCAATAAATTTCAAAAAATCATATCAAGTACCTTCTCAGACCACAGTGAAATAAAATTAGAAATTAGAGGAAATGTGAAATGTGAACCAAACAAAAGCATGGAAGTTAAAACAATCTGCTCCTGAATGATTCTTGAGTCAACAATGAAATCAAGATGGAAATGAAAAAAATTCCTCAAAGTGAATGACAACAATGAAACAAGTTATCAAAACTTCTGAGGCAAAGCCAAAGCTGTGCTCAGAAAAAATTTATAGTGCTTAAGGCCTACATTAATAAAGCTTAAGGATCATATATTGACAACCTAACATCACACCTCAAGGAACTAGAAACAAAGAAATCAAATCCAAAGCTAGCAGAAGAAAAGAAATAATGAAGTTCAGAGTAGAAATAAATGAAATTGAAATGAAACACAATACAAAGGATCAATGAAACAAAAAGTTCTTTCCTTGAAAAGATAAAATGGATAGCCCGCTATCTAGATTAATAAGAAACCAAGAGAGAAGATTCAAATTAACTCAATTAGAAACGAAAATGGAGACATTATAGCTGAAATGAAAATTCAAAAGATCATGAAGACTATTATGAACATCTCTGTGCAAACAAACTGGACAATCTAGAGGAAATGGATACATTCTTAGAAACGTGCAACCCCCAACCTTGAATCTGGATGCAATAGGAAACCTGAACAGACCAGTAGTGAATTGTGAGATTGAAACAGTAATTAGAAGTCTCCTAGCAAAAAAGATTTGAACACCAGATGAACTCACAGCTGAATTCTATCAGATCTTCACAGAAGAACTGGTACCGATTTTCCTGAGGCTATGCTACAAGACTTACAATCACTAACTCATTCCACA
Organism: Tarsius wallacei; assembly: GCA_963574415.1. Lineage (NCBI taxonomy): Eukaryota > Metazoa > Chordata > Mammalia > Primates > Tarsiidae > Tarsius > Tarsius wallacei. The sequence continues at coordinate 8,648 of CAUYQG010151978.1, read as the reverse complement.
AAGCCAGTATCACTATGATACCAGGAAAAGACACAACAAAAAAAGAAATCTATAGACCAATACATTTTATGAACAGATAAAAATCTTCAACAAAATATTAGCAAACCAAATTCAATAGTACATTAAAAAAAAAAAGCCACCACCAAGTGGACTTTATCCCAGGGTTGCCAGAGTGGTTTGGCATACATCAGTCAATAAATATGATCCACTGCATAAACAGAATTAAAAACAAAAATCATATAATTATTTCTTTTTTTTTTGAGTTGGAGTCTCACTCCGTCGCCCAGACTGGAGTGCAGTGGCCGCTCCCGGCCACCGCAGCCTCGACCTGCTGGGCTCCAGCGATCCTTCTGCCTCAGCCATCCAAGTAGCTGGAACTACAGGCACACGCTACCATGCCCAGCTAATTTTTTGATTTGTTGTAGAGATGAGGTCTCGCCAAGTTGCCCAGGCGGGTCTCGAAACCGTGGGCTCAGGCAATCCACTCACCTCAGCCTCCCAAGGCGCGGGATGACAGGCTGAGCCACCGAGCCCAGCTTATAATTATTTCAATAGAAACAGAAAAAACACTTGAAAAAATTCAGCATCCTTTCATGATAACAACCCTCATCAAAATAGGCATAGAGGGAACGTTCCTCAAAATAATAAAAGCCATATATGACAAACCCACAGTCAATGTCACCCTTAATGTAGAAAAGTTGCATGCATTTCCCCTCAGAACTGGGGCAAGGCGAGGATGCCCTTTTTCACACTACTCCTATTCAACCGAGTACTTGAAGTCCGAACCCGCATAATCAGGCAAGAAAAAGAAATAAAGGACATCAAATCAGAAAAGAAGAAATCAAACTCTTTCTGTGTGCCAATAATATGATCTTATACCTAGATAATCCTACAGACTCTTCCAAAAGACTTCTTGACTTTATAAATGGATTTGGTAGAGTTTCAGGATACAAAATCATCACACACAAATTAGTTAGCACTGCTGTACACCAACAGTGACCAAGCTGAGACTCAAATCAAGAACTCAATTCCATTTACAATAGCAACCAAGAAGGCAAAATGCCCAGAAATATATTTAACCAAGGAAGTGAAAGATCTCTACAAGGAGAGCTATAAATTTCTGATGAAAGAAACAAACAAATGGAGAAACATTCCATGCTCATGGATTGGAAGAATCAACGTTTTAAAAATGACCATATTATCCAAATAATCTGCAGATTCAATGGAATTCCTATCAAGCTACCAATGTCATTTTTCACAGAATTAGAAAAAAAAATTTCTAAAATTCATATGGAACCAAAAAGGAGCCTGAATAGCCAAAGCAATTTTGGGCAAAAGGAACAAGTCTAGAAGCATCAAATCACCCAATTTCAAATTATACTACAAGGCTGTAGTAAATAAAAGAGAATAGCACTGGTACAAGAGTAGACTCATGGACTAAAGGAACAGAATAGAGAATCCAGAAATAAACCTATATAACTGCAACTAACTGACCTTAAAGCAGGCAAAAACATACACTGGGGAAAGAGCACCCTATTCAACAAGTGGTGTTGGTGAAATTGGACAGCTAAACTTGGTTCCTATCTCTCATATAAAAAAAAGTTAACTCAAGATGGATTAAAGATTTAAATGTCAGACCTGAAACCATAAAAATCCTAGAAGAAAAACAAGGAAAAACTCTTTTGGACATCGTCCTAGGCAAAGAATTGATAACTAAAAGCCACAAAAGCAAATGCAACAATAGCAAAAATAAAGCAGGACTTAATTAAACTAAAAAGCTTCTGTACAGGAAAGGAAATAATAGAGCAGATAGGTGGCCTACAGAATGAGAGAAGATACTCACAGGTATACATCTGAGAAAGGACTAATACTCAGAATCTGTAAAGAACTTAAATAAATCAGCAAGAAAAAAGCAAATAACCCCATTAAAAAGTGGACAATTGACATGAACAGCTATCTCTCAAAAGAAGATACACAAATGGTCCAAACATGATAAAATGCTCAATATCACTTATCATCAGGGAAGTGCAAATTAAAACCATAATGAGATACCACCTTATACCAGTCAGAATAGGCATTATTAAAAAATAAAAAATAGATGCTGGCACAGATGTAGAGAAAAGGGAACGCTTCTATAATGTTACAGGGAGTGTAAATTTGTACAACCTCCATGGAAAGCAGTATAGAGATTTCTCAAAGTAGAATTAGACCTACCATTTGATCCAGCAAGCCCACTGCTAGGTATCTACCCAGAGGAACAGAGGAGCTATGTAAAAAAGACACCTGCACCTGCATGCTCATTACAGCACAATTCACAATTGCAAAGATGTGGAATCAACCCAAATGCCCATCAACTGATCAGTGGATAATGAAAATGTGGGTATATACACTATGGAATACTAGTCAGCTGTCAAAATTAATGAAACATTGTCTTTTGCAGTGACTTGGAAGGAACTGGAGATCATCCTAAGTGAACTAACTCAGGAACAGAAAGCCAAACACTTCGTGTTCTCACTTTAACAAGTGGGAGCTGAATGAAGGGTCTGCAAAGACATGAACAAGGGTACAGTGGACACTGGAGACTCAGAAGAGGGAGTGGGGGAAGGGCTGAAGGGACAAAAAGTCACCTTTGGGTACGATATGCACAGTGGGGGCGGTGGGACACTTAAAACCTAGACCAAAACTATTCGTACCCCCTGAAACTCTTGAAATACAAAAAAATTTAAAAAGAATACAAAGCAAGCAGAAGGAAGAGACTAATAATGATTAAAACAGACATTAATGAAATAGAGAAAAAGAAATTATGGGGGAAAAATCATGAAACCAGAATTTGGTTCATTTGTTTCTTTGGAAACATCAACAGAGTTACAGAATTACAAATCTTTAGCTAGACTGACTGAGAAGAGAGAGAGAATTGACTTTACTAAAATCAGGAATAAATAAGAGAACCTTACCACTGAATTTACAGTAATAAGATGGTTTAATGGAATTCCATGAACAACTCTATATTAACAAATTAAGTAACCTAAATGAAATGGACAAATTACTAGACAAAAGCTACTGAAATGTATTCAAGAAGAAATGGAAAATCTGAGCAGACTTATAACAAAGACATTGAATTTATAATTAAACACAACACACACACACACACACACACACACACACACACACACACACAATCTCAGACCCAGAGTACTTCATTGGTAAATTCCACCAAACGTTTGAAAATAATGCCAATTCTTTACACACTTTCAACAAATAGAATAGGAAAGAACATTTTCCAACTAATTCTATGAAGCAGCAGGTGATTTAAAATGTATATATAAAGACATAAATAGGTTCAATGTAAAGAATAGACAAAGATATGTAATCCTAACGCTAGTCAATAGAAAGCTGGAGTGGTTATATTAATATCAAAGGATATTTTAAAGAATATCATCAGGGATAAGGAAGTTCATTTCATAATGATAAATTGGCCAATTAACCAAGAGGACAGAATCAATTTACTTATACACCTAGTAAGAGAGCTTCAAAATACGAGAGGCAAGTGGATAGAACTTCCAGGATAAATAGGAAAATCCTCAATCAATTATAGTTAATAATTGATCAAACATAGGAAAATCTACAAGGACATTATAGATTTGAATAACACTGTCAACTGACTTGACATAAATTTATCAAAAACCATTAAATAATAGCAGAAGGCATTCTTTTCAAGTACACCCATGACATTTACCAAGGTACACCATATTCTGGGACATAGAACAAATCTCTATAAATGTAAATGAATTTAAGTAATATAAAATATGTTCCTTTACCACAATGAACTGAAATTTAAAAAATCAATAACAGAAAGATCCCAGTTAAGCTCCCAGCAGGCTTTTTTGTAGAACCTGATAAACGGATTCAGAAATTCATTTGGAATTACAAAGGCCATAGAACAGACAAAACAACTTAAAAAAATAAAAGAACAAAGATGGAGGCTAACATCTGATTTTAAGAGTTATTATAAAAACTGCAATATTCAAGGCAATATTTTATTGGGGGTAAAGTTAGAAAAATAGGTCAGTGAAACAGAAGAGAAAGTACAAAAATAAACCCATACTTGCATGATAGAACAGCTGATATTTGATAAAAAGATAAGGCATTAAAGTAGAGAAAGGATAACCTTCTAAACTAATAATGCTAGAACAATTGGAGATCTAAATATTAGATATTTAGATGTATCTATCTACATCTAAAAGGACTTGGATACATATGTCACACCATATATAAAAATTAACTGTGAGACTTCAATGGAAAACCTAAAACTACAAACGTTCTAGAAGAAAGCATAGGAAAATACTTTATGACCTAAGGTTAGGCGGATTTCCTAGCTGTGACACTGAAGCATAACCCATATAAGAGCATATTGGTGATTCGGATTTGACCATTTCTGATCCTCAAAAGACACCGCAAGAAAATAAAAATAAACCAAAGGCTGGGAGAAAATATTTGCAAACCACTTTTCTAATAAAGGACTGGTATTCAGAGTACACAAAGAACTCTCAAAACTCAACAACAAAGAGAACAACCCAATTAATTAACACCAAAAGATTTGAACGGACACTTCACCAAAAAGATATTCAGGCAGCAAGTAAGCTCCTGAAAAAATGCCCAACATTATTAGTTATTAGGGAAATGCAATTAAAACTACAATAACTCACTGCTATATACCTGTTTAGATTTCCAAGATGCAATAGAATGATCATATCAGGTATTGGTCAGGCTGTGCAACAGCTGGAACTCACATGCGCTGCTAGAGGGAGTGTGAAACTGCTTTGGTGGACTGTTTGACAGCTCCTTCAAAAGTTAAAAATGCACCTGCCATATTACCCAGCCACTCCACCCCTAGATATCTCCCCAAGAGACGTGAAAACGTATGCGCATGCATAGGATTTTAAGCAAATGTTCATAACCGCTTTATTTGTGAATAGCCAAAAACTAATATCAGCACAAAGGTCCAACGGTGGATGAATGGATAAACAAATTGTGGTCTAGTAATATATTGGACTACTGCTCAGCAATACAAAGGAATGAACACTCGTTACATGTTGATACAGATAACAACATGAGTCTGTCTCAAAATGTGTGGAGTGAAAGAAACCAGATGAAAAGTACACATTGTATGATTACATGTAGATTAAATTTTAGAGAATTCAGGCCAATCTATAATGACAGAAAGCAGAACAATGTTTTATTGGAAAGTAGTGGGAGGGGCTGGAGGGGATGGGAGGAAGAGATTACAGTGGTGCAGCAGGAAAGTCTGGGGGGTGGGGAACACGTACCCTGTTGTTATTGTGATGATGACCTTACACAGACATCTCTCAAAACCTATCCGATTGTATCCGTTCAATATATAGTTTATAATATATCAGTTATACAGTAAATCTGTTGAAATATGCATAAATTGTAAGCATATGTATGTGTGAACACATATGTGAATGTATGTACACCTATATATAGTTAATACATTAAAATTATAATTTAAATAAGCAAAATAATTTATATATAATAATATAGAACATATACATAATACATGCATGTATTTACAGTGCATATGACCTCTATTTTTATTTTTATATGCTTTTTAATTTAAAAAAAGTATAGTTTTAGGAAGTTTTGCTATATGGATATGTTGTATAGTAAAGTCTTGACTTTTAATGTATCCATAACCTGAATAGTGTACATACAGTGGGTAATTTCTTATCCCTCACTCCCCCTTCCACCCTCCCGTGTTTTTGAGTTTTCAGTTCTTATTATTTCATTTTCTATGTCCATGTGTACATATTAGTTAGCTCCCACTTGTAAGTGAGGACACGCAGCATTTGACTTTATGTTTGAGTTATTTCACTTAAAATAACAGCCTCTTGTTTCATCCATGAAACAAAAGACATGATTTTGTTCTTTATTATGACTGAAGATGTATATATAATTTTCTTTATGCAGCCATCCACTGTTGGGCATTTATGCTGATTCCATGACTTTGCTAGGGGGACTAGTTCTGCAATAAACATGCAGTGCAGGTGTTTTTTTGATATCAATATAATGCTTTCTTTTCCTTTGGGTTGATACCCAGCAGTGGGATTGCTGGATCAAATGGTAGCTCTATTTTTAGTACTCCATACTGTTTTCTATAGCAGTTGTACTAATTTACATTCCCACCAACAGTGTACCAGCATTCCTGTTTCTCCACATCCTCTCCAACATCTGTTATTTCTTGACTTTTTAATAATAGCCATTCTGACTGATATAAGATGGTATCTCATTGTGGTTTTAATTTGCATTTCTCTGATGGTTAGTGATGTTTAACATTTTTTAATATATTTGTTGGCTGCTTATACGTCGTTTGAAAAATGTGTGTACATGTCCCTTGCTCACTTTATGATGGAGTTTTTTTGTTTTTTTTTTTAGTTGTTGTTGTTTGGAGTTGAGTTCCTTGTAGAATCTGGATGTTAGTCCTTTGTTGGGTGCATAGCTTACAGATATTTTCTCCATTCTGTAGGTTGTCTGTTTACTCTGTTGATTACTTCTTTTTGCTGTGCAGAAATTTTTTAGTTAAGTCTTATTTGTCTATTTTTGTTTTCATTGCATTTGCTTTTGAGATCTTAATCATAAATTCTTTACCTAGGCCAATGTCCAGAAGAGTTTTTCCTAGATTTTCTTCTTGGATTTTGAAAATATCAGATATTACATTTAAGTCTTAACCCATTTCAGTTAATTTTTGTATATGGTGAGAGACATGGGTTCAGTTTTACTCTTCTACATACGACAATCCAATTTTCCTGGCACATTTATGGAATAGAATGTCCTTTCCCCAGTGTAGGTTTCTGTCAACTTTGTCGAAGATCAATTTGTTTGTAGGTGTGTTACTATTCTGGTCCACTGATTAATAGCACCACATTGTTTTGGTTGCTGTAGCCTTGTAGTATAGTTTGAATCATATAATATTGTCTCCACCTTTATTTTTATTTAGGATCGCTTTGGCTATTCAGGCTTTTTGGTTCCATATAAATTTAAGGATGGTTATTTCTAATTCTGCGAAAGATGACTTTGGCATCTTGATAGGAATTGCATCTGACATAACCTTTAAATTCAAAAATTCATTTTAAGCTTCCTTGGACAGTATCGCAAAGAAATAGGCAGTTAAACTTTTGAGTGACTTTGGGTGTTTCCCAGTGGCATCAGCCAGTTCTGATTCTCCCGACATCAACTGAATGTTCGACAGTTCAATTAAATGTTGACCCCACCCTGAATCAGTGCAGTCTCTACAGGTTAAGGGCGCAATCCCACAAGACTGTCCCCCAACCCCTTCAGACACCAGCCCCATGCTTCCGACTAATTAACTATACATCTGGGGCTCCATACCCCCTTCTCAGGCTTGATGATTTGCTAGAATAGCTCATGGAACTGAGGAACACACTTTACTTATGTTTACCAGTTTATTATAAAGGATAAAAATGACTAGCCAGATGAAAATATACACAGAGCCATTCTGGAAGGGTCCTGAGAGCAGGAGATTCTGTCCTCTGGAGCTGAGGTGCACTGTCACCAGGCATGAGCATGTGTTGCCCAACCCAGAAGCTCTCCAAACTCTGTTGTTTAGGGGTCCTTGGGAAGGTTTCATTTTACAGACATGATTGAATTAGTCATTGGCCAAGGGTGACTAACTCGAGCTCCAGCCCATCTCCCTCCCCCGGAGGCTGGGGTGGGCCTGAAAGTTTTGAGTTTCTCACCAAGGAGTGGTCTTTCTGATGACCAGCCCCGGTCTGAAAGTATCTAGGGGCCCACCAAGATTCGCTTCATTTGAGCAGAAGACGCTCCCATCACCCTTATCACTCACTCATCACTCAGGGAATTGCCAGGAACCGGACAGAGCCCAAATATTCTTCTAGTGATACCACTGTGAATATTGATCTGCATCCTGTTATTTCTCACACAGACACGTCTATGTGGGCACTCCAAGGGGAGCAGCTGCATGAGTTTGTTTAACAGTGATGGAAGACTCCAGAGCAAAACCTGGGAGTTGGCTGGAGTGAAACAATAGATATTTGCCAATAAGTCTTGTTGGTCGGTCTTAAGAACTTCACTCTTATCAAGTCATCATCCATAGTCATTTTTTCATAGCATATTATAGGAAGTCTTTATGAGAAGGAAAATATGGGATATGGAATCAATCCCTTTTTTTCTCTCTCCATTCATTATAGTTACCTAAAAACATCCAATTCTGGTCAAACCCAACTGTCTACCTGATCTTCCTCTGTGCTAGAACAGCTGAATGATGACAGAGAGAATCATACAACAATGCCTATGGCTTTCCTTCTGAATTTATCTTCCAAATTTTCAAACAGGTATTCACTAGTGCCCAACAATATAAGAATGCCCTGGTAAATGTACTACTTTCTTTTTTTTTTTTGAGTTGGAGTCTTATTCTGTCTCCCAGACTGGAGTGCAGTGGCCGCTCCCGGTCACTGCAGCCTCGACCTGCTGGGCTCCAGCGATCCTTCCGCCTCAGCCTTCCAAGTAACTGGAACTACAGGCACGTGCTACCACACCCGGCTAATTTTTTGATTTATTGTAGAGATGAAGTCTCACCAAGTTGCCCAGGT